>DWAN01003022.1:0-14089 GCA_018230445.1 Heliconius hewitsoni | reverse complement strand
ATATATATATATATATATATATATATATATATATATATATATATATAATTGTTTAAAGAGAAACAAATTTTACCTTTTTTTATATAAAAATACACTTTTAAATTTAAAACCGTACTCTTCCGACGGTGACACAAGAATCTAGGCCGTCGGTGGCTAGCGCTGCAGAGAGGAACCTCCTCACAATAGGCGCCGTCTGAAGTAAAACTGCCTTCTGCATCCGTTTCTTGATCCAACAGCTAAGCGATAACCTCTTAAGATGTCGAGGTTTTTCGCTATTAAACCGTTAAATGAAACCACTATCGGCACAATGATAGTCGCTATGCTAAGTCCAAATATTTAGATATTTTTTCTTTTTCTTCCTTCACCAGATTGTCACAAAAGAAAATAGGCACAAAGCGCGACTGGTTGTGGGTTCGATCCGCACTCGAGGAAATTAAATATTTATTCAAATTTATATTTCCATTACGACGCTCTGGTGTCGAGGCAAAGCGGAGTGTCTTGACACTAGGTTCCCTCTGCCTAGAGTGAAGCTGATTTAATTTTGATTTTATACAATATTTAATGCACACGACAATCTATTTTAAATAAATAAATAAATAAATAAGGCATTTGTCTGAATGTAAAAACGGAACGTACTCCAAAATACATTTATTTTATATATCGGTGTCCATTTAAAATGGATAGAGTCCCCCATCGTCCATACGTTGAAAGCCAGTGGAAACAATCTCGTTTTGGCTGTCAATTTCATTAGAATACTCCCAGTACATTTACATACGTGTACGAGCGGAGCGGGTCCGATGTATGTACGTATGCACTCGCCCTGATTACTTACGAGATGGAGATGGAATGGAAGGTGACCTGACACGACTTACTCCGCTATTACATTCGAATACTTTTAGATAAACGCCTTCGTAAGTTTCACAATAGTAAGGAAGTTTATATACTTTTTTTTTAAATTAACTATAGGTACTATAATTGGGGCTGTAGTCGCGTAGTGGTATTGGCGTGTGACTGAAATGCAACGGTTGTGGGCTCATTTCTATATTCTTGTAACAAGGTAAAGCGTGGCGTTGTGTTCCGCCATTCAACTCGCAAAACTAAGGCTGATTTCAAAAATAAGGCTAATTTCACCCTAATTTTAGGGGAAATAGAGTGTATTAAAAAATAAATAACTCATACAATATTTTTAGGTGTATTAAATCACAATTTGAACATTTGAAATAATTAAAAGTTTTTATTATTCCTTCTTCTTAGCTATAAAACTATGTAAACCGTGTAAACGTTATCCCAATCTAGTATATAGATATGTTGTTTCAATCTCCTCCTCTAATTCACGAGAACTCAATTTAAGACGCAACGAGATGAATGAACTAAATCGACTTCATTAACATGCAACATTATAGACGACGATTTAACACTAAATATATTTATATTAACAACCCCATACAAAATTCTGTATAACAAAACCGAATACTCTCATCATTTGCATCGCTCAGTTCGCAGTTCGCGATATATTCGAATATAACCAACATCTTGCACCCTATGGGACGAAATAGAACCACCCCCCTTCCATACAGAATAAGGTATAAAATCACCAGTTTTCAACCCCGTATCTACGTCGTTTCTCTCGTATAACAATATAATAGCCACGTCAAAAGCACTGTTGGAGTGACGCGAATACTTTCCGAGTGCTTGGCTTTGTTTTATTGCGCATGTTTTAATATTAATTGTAAGTTTTCCGGTCGGATGAGCCAGCGACGACGTGATGCAAATGTACCGTCGCGGCTGTTGAAACGTATAGTCAGATTCACGGCGGCGCCAGTCGTGGCGCAGGGGTAGAGTGTGATTGTGAACGCGACTGGTTGCGGATTCGATCTCCATTCGAGGAAATGAAATGTATGTTTAGGTTTATTTTTTCATTTCTGCGCTCTGGTGTCGAGGCAGAGCGCGGCGATGAATTCAACTCCAGAATTCGGCGGAAAGTGGGGAACGGAGTGTCTTAACACTAGGTTTCCTCTGCCTACCGTACTGTGTGCGGGATACAGCGTGAAGCTGATTTTTTTGTGAATTAATTAATTTTTGTATATTAATTGTAAATTTTCCGGTCCGATGAGAACGCGACGACATAATGCAAATGTACCGACACGCCTGTCGAAACGTTTAGTTAGATTCATGGCGGCGTTCGCGCGATTGAATTTTGTTTACGCTCTAACACTGAACCCATTCAAACTAGCTACTGCCCTCTTGTTTGGTTTATGGACTTTTATAAAAACTAAATAAAAATACAGTTTCACGCCGTATCTCGCATACGGCAGGAAAATATTAATAAATAATAATTCATACCCTCGAGTTGGGATCGAATCCACAATCGTCGCGTTATAGTCACACTCTTGTGCCCTTGCGCCACAATGGCCTCAAACTTCTTTATGTTTGGTCATATAATAAGAATTTTGAAATAATAAAGCAAAAAAAATAACTTGTGCAATATTCTTTCAAAGAAAAACGTGGATATTCTTTTCTTGCTAACGGGAAACTCAAGCGGCCACGTGACACCGGGCCTTTGTGTCAATGTAAAATAGGTATTCGCGAGTGCCAATTCCGTTGAGCCAGAAATATCCTTTGTTCTTTAAATGTTTTATGAATACAGTTTATAAACTTATTAACCGAATTCAAGAAAAAGAAGTTTCGAAGTTTGGTTGCTAGATTTTTTCGTCTTACTCGGATTGATTGTGGATGGATTATGGAAATTAAGCATTGCATTAATGAGATTAAAATAGAGAGTAACAAATTGTATTGATGTCATAACTAAGTATTTCTCGAAATATAAAATAAATGTACTATAATATCTTCTATTTATAATACGCTTTTCATAGTTTTACAAAGAACTACATTCGACGAGGCCGTCGCGGCGCAGGGATGCGAGCGTACAATTGTAAATGAGACAGGCTGTGGGTTTGATATCCACTCGGGCGAATAAAATATTTAATCCTCATTTCCTCACTCTGGCAACGAGGCAAAGCGCAGCGTTAAGTTACGCCACTCTCCGTTAGAGTGACTTAACACGATTCTTTCTATCTACCTATTATATGAGGAATAAAGCTAAGCTAAAAAAAAATAACAACTCCTTATTATATGGAATGTACATGAATCGATATTAATAAACTTAAATAACTACCAAATAAAAATTTAATTGAAACGAACAGCTTTTTTGCAATAAGAATTATAGCTTTATGTATAAGTTACAATGTTTATTTAGCTTCCAATCCTTCCAATTTTTTATAGCAGGTTAGTAAAAGGGAACCTGGAAACCTAGTGTCAGGGTCCTCGGTTCCAATTAAGATACTTTTTCTGGTCTCCACTTTGGAGACCTCAACTGGAACTCAACGCCGCCTTGCTACCAGAACGAGAAAATGAAAATGAGAATCCAACTTTATTATTTATTCATTTATTCTGGACATCATTATACAAAATATATTTATAACAAACAACATTTGACGTGCACAGGGGACTGTCGAGATGTAAATCTGATATAAGATAATAAAAATAATGAGTCCCCGTCACTGATGAGAGCTGGAGATAGATATCCTCGTCTCCTGTCAAATGTGTGACAACTCGTTAAGCCAGTGGGAATGGCGACATGTGCTTTGGAAAATCTATTTAGTGACCGCTACCACGCCGCGCCATATTAAATATTATCTATATACTTGTTTACTGAGCTTTTCGATCGCTTATTACGCTGTATCCCGCTTGCAGCGGGGTAGGTAGAGGGAACCTAGTGTTAAGATAATCTGTTTACCACTTAATGAGGTCTTAATGAGGCCTTGATACCAGAGCGAAGAAATGAAAATTTTAATAAATAATAATTCATTCTCCCGATTGAGTGAGGATCGAACTCACAACTACACGTTACAGTCACACGCTTACGCCCCTGCGCCACGACGTCTTCTCAAATTAATATATTGGTTTTTATATATGTGTTTTATTACGTTATGTTACTATACAGTTTTATTGATAGTTTTTAGTTCATATAGTACATTAAACGTTTTTTTAATAAAAAAAGATTTTAATTATTTTCTAATTGATTTTGGGTGCTTGCAATCTTCTTTAAAATACTTATGACTGCATTGCACAATATTAAAATAATAGAATTAATATTCTTAGTTTTATAAAAAATCACATCAAAATATGTGTTATTTAAGCTAACTTTAAGATTCTGATAATAAAATAATATTAATATTAATTATTAAACTAAGATTTTGCAATGCCAATACAACAGTCAAAATGATGAAGGCCCTCTCATAACCACTGGACAACTTCTAATTTAATATTGAAACGATTAAACAATTAAGAGAATTATTATTGTTTCTATTCAATAACATACATATTCCTAATTATAAATAATTAATGAACTAATAATGTGTTAATTAAATAAAATAAATAAATAATCTGTGATTTTAATATAACTGTATTTTTAAGTGCATATATTTATTTACATGATAATAAAATTTAAATAAATAATTTAAAAATTTTAGTCCATCTGCCTATCTATTTGTTTGTCCGGCTTAATCTGGAGAACGGAATTGAACCAATTTTTATGTTTCATGAAAATTATTCATTGGAAAACAAAGGAGGTTGTGGAGAAACATAGGCTGTTAATGTAGTCTGAAATGCGTTTGTCGTGCGCGTGTACTAGATAGATATAAAACAACAAAACATTTTTCTGGAAAAAAATTAAATTACGATTTGTTAAATGCATAACCATAATAGATACTAAAATAATAACTAGTTCTTCCTAAATATACATAAATAATATTAAATAAAAAAGAAGCCGTGCGGGGCCACTAGTGTGGATAAAATTTTGTTGATACTTTTAAGAACAGCTAAGGACATCTGTTATTGATTAGCAGTTATATAAAAATTACTATTGACAAACGCTATTTGCCGTACTAAAACAAAAATAAATTCTAAATCTATTCATCACTAGGTGTCACTAGAAACATCTAAAGCAAAGCCATCTATCGACAAATACGACAAGCACACACCACTTTAATAATTCAAAAGATGTCGCTACCATATTACAATTTCATATCAATGTTGCCATTATCAATAAATTATTCAACATGGGCGTCTCCCGTGTATATTTGATAATCTGTGTCTATGAGCGAACGACCGAATGAACAAACCAATCCCCGGATTGTCAATGCCGATTGGCTGGGTGGACTGCGTTCCGGGAACTAAACTTGCAAATCGGCCGGGCTACAGTGGCTGTCTAATGTGGTGTGTGTCTGTCTGTGCGATACTTTTTGTGTTGTGTTTTGTTTAAAAAAATATCCATTTCTCTTTTATTTTACTTTTAGTTCGTGTAAGAAACTAACGAAGAGGTATGTAAAGTTTGTTTTAAAACATTTTTAATATAGGATTAAGTTCAACGTAAGGCCAAACATGAATGGAATACTATGCCCCAATTGCCAGGAGTTGAACGCTCTCATATTACCTTACAGTAAACGAAAGAGGTAACTTCTTTCATCTTTGATATATTTTGTAATAGACAGTTTTCTTAATAACAAATTTTGATTTCTCACGTGATAAATCATTATTATTAACAGATACTGTAAAAAATAATAATAAAAATAACTATTTCTTTTACTGTATTAGATTATTAATATAACTCATATTTTTTTATTAAAATTATTTTTGACTTATTAAATTATATATTAATAAGTATTTACATATATTCATATATTTTAATAAAAATTAAGTAATGTGTACAATAATAAAATGATGTGCACATATGATATAAATGAATATCTTAAGTTATAATTTACTTTAAGAAAATTATTTAAAACTATAAATATGGGAGCTAATTAATTTAAAAACATAAAAAAAATGTATGAAGTCATTCTTAAGCACTGAATATATTAGTTTGTGTCATATATATAATATAACGTAATATTTAATTTACCACATACTTATATAGACCTCACCCAATAATGCAATGGGCCTGTAACCTGCACTATGAATAAATAGATGGCTAAGGAGGGTATGCAAAATATTTTTCATTTTACCTTTATACTTGGATCTATACTTTTAGTTGTTTATTATATCTTTAGAAAATTAAGATGAAAAAGAAAGCCAATGGTAAGATGCAGAGAGACCTCAGTTAAAGGTTATTTAAACATTTACTCACCAATATCAATAATGCAGGAGAACAGTGATGTAAATAGCATGATTCGCTCCAGTTCACATTGGTCGATAACTGCATGATGGTAAAGAAGTAAGCATGGACCGCAGCATTTGGTGTTCCATTTTCTCTGACTACCTGACTAAATATAAAACAAAACTAAAAGAAGTTTTAGGTTTGTGTTTCAGTTTTGAATTTTTCTAATATTTATAATTTTTAATTGTTTAAAAAAGTTTACAAACTCATTTTAATGCCAAAAATGTCTTAAAATAAGTACTTGAAACGGTGATTAATACTCACAACCCCTCCATGTATATTTCAAGTAGCTGATATTATTTACCAAATTTAAAAGGCAACATTAAATTGATAACATTATATTCTAATAAATAAAAGTTAACAAACATCAATCAATAGACATCAACCCTAAATTTTATTTTATTTTATTTATTTTATTTATAGAAAACTCTAACTTTATCATATTAACAAAGTAGTGTAATACTAATAATTATCACTTTAGATGTTTAAAATTAAAGATATTTAAGTCACTCCACCATCATGGAGTAACTAGGCCACATAAGAATTGTGGGACCGTTCAACAAAAATGGTTTCAATTACAGCCGCATTTTAATTTAAACTTTCATAACTGATCCCAATTATCTGCATCTTGTCGTACTTGAGATTGAATTAGCTAAATTATTAACCTACTTACTTTCATTTACATGAAGGACTTGTTAAAATGAAAGTTCTAGTTTAAGTTAAGAGATAGTGTTGAAAAGTAGCTTTTTTATGCTTTGTTAGACTTATGAGTAATGCAATTATTGAGGCCAGTCGTGGCGCAGGGGCACAAGCGTGTGACTGTAAATTTGACTGGTTGCAGGTTTGATCCACATTCGAGGAAATGCAATATTTATTTAAATTTATATTTTCATCCTGATATTAATAACTAATATAGTTTAAATTGATAACTAATTTAATAATAAAGAAATCTCATATATTTTATATTCCATAATTAATCAATATAAAAATTTATTATATAATTGACGCTATCCGATTTATATATACACAAAAATTTGCTCTTATGGCTATTTCTCAATTGAAAACAGGCAAAGGAGTACCGGAAACACATATAAAAAGATCTCCAATGTGCGTGCTTCAAAATAATGACGACTTGGCGAGAAGCGAAAGCGTTATGTCGAGATCGTAACGCATAGTATTCTAGTTTTTCTCCGCCTCTCGAGCGCTTAGGCTGAGGGCTTGTACTGTATAATATGTAAGAGATTTTTAAAACGACCTTCCTTTCACTGTTCCATTAAATATATGCTTCTACTAAGTTTTAAGGGGCTGAATAGAGACACTAAAGTTAAATGTAATATGTAGGCATTGTAATTTTTGTTTTGTAATTCAATTTATATGGGTAAAAAAAATGTTTTATGGTTCAAAAGGGTGTTGGAAAGGCAACTGTTAAGTTTTTTGCGGATTCTTGCCAAATCAAACGTAACGATAATAAACTGTTGTACGCTAAAATTGACGCAATTATATAATCCAGGCTTTGTAACCGATGATGCGATAATAGTTGAAAAAGTCAAATTAAACAAGTTAAGTTTTAAGAAAATATTTTTTTATCACAGCGCTAGTAGTTTCATAATGCTAACTAGCGACCCGCTCGTAGCTTCATCTGCTTGTACTACATATTTTTTTATTTTCTTATCTGAATTACTTTCGTCAGTACAGTCGAAGCCAGTCGTGGCGCAGTGGCACAAACTGTGACTGGTAAATCTATTGTTTGTAGGTTCGATCAACACTCGGGGAAATTAAATATTTATTTACATACTAACTCAACTCTCAGAGCGAAGAAATGATATTATAATATCATTTCTTCGCTCTGAGAGTTGAGTTCAGTCTCTCAACACGCAATGCCTCCAGAGCTCGGCGGAAAGTGGGGAACAGGTTCCCTCTGCCTACCCTACTGAGTGCGGGATACAGGATAAAGCTGTTATATATATTTTTAAATATGTTATAAAGAAAGATCGACCGACTACGTATCAATAATATCTATAGAATGGAAATAAATATATATATATACTTGTGTGATAAAAATGATACTTATGTTTTTCTTTGTTTTTTCTTCTCTATTCTATATATTATAATCTAATATTTAATTCTTAATTAAGAAATGTAGGTGAGGAAGTCTTTAATGTCTAATTTTTTATCTGCATTGATTCATTACAATTATCGAGGCAGTAGGCAATGATGTGTGTTGCCATAATTATTCATAATTACATCATTTATCAGATTTCGCACCTTTACAGACATTTCGTCACGTCACCAAAGGAATAATAGCTATGTCTTGACGCATACTATAATATTAGCCATTTTTATTGTTTTTTAATAAAATTTTACATGCAATTCTATTAAAATATATAGATAGGTTACGGGAACGGAGTGTCATAACACTAGGTTCCCCCTGCCTACCCTGTTGTGTGCGAGATACAGCGAGAAGGTAATTTATTTGATTTAATTATTTTACGTACTGTGAATATTTTTAAATAATATTAAAAAACATATCATTCAAAAATATTAACAGTAAGTATTACGGCTCTATACCCGTTAAATCTTAAGCACTAATAAATCCTTGATCTACTTGAAACTTAAATGCGGCTTTGCTGGCTTAAAACTTATTTTTATATTATAGCCAAAGGAAGATATTTCTAACTCTTTCTATGACTTTTTCACTGTTTTCTCTGAAAGGATAATATTTGTGACTGTAAACGCGACAGGTTGTGGTTACGATTGCCACTCAAGGAAATAAAATATCCGTTCCGTTTTCTTCGCTTTGGTGTCGAGGCAAAAGCGCGGCGTTGAGTTCCGCCACCCTCAACATACAATGCCTCCAGAATTCCCTCCCTCTGCCTACCCAGCTGCGTGCGGGACACAGCGTGAAAAAATGTACTTGAATTGAATGCAGCGTATTTTTATTATAAAAAAAAATACAAAAAGACTACCAGCGCGTAAGTCGTGTCCCGTTAACTAAACTAAGTTTAGCATTTCTATACTCGATGATTCAGAGATCGGTCTGTTGCTATACTGCATAATAATATGAGGTCGAAACGTGACAAATGTTGTTATTAATATGCAAATTTCAATGTAGGTATGCAAATCGTACAATATTTGAACTGAATCTAAAAATCTTCAGTAATAGTTTTATTATTAGAGGCCGTCGCGGCGTATAGGTGTGACTGGAACGACGGTGGTGGGTCAATTCGTATTCGGGAAAATGAATTGTCAAAAGCGTTGAGTTCCGCCACTCCACACACAATGCCTCGAAATTCGGCTAAAAGTAGTGAACGGATTGTCTTACAACTAGGTTTCACTATGTGGAAAAAAATAATTTTATTAAACATATGTATTTAAATTTATGTAATGTACAACGTTTTGCCACCATTCTTAAATGAATTTGCGATTTATTCATTTCCTCGAAGGGGAATCGAAACCACAACCATTGCTTTTACAGTCAGACACTTGTGCCACTCGGCCTCGGCCAGTCGATGTACCTTTTTTTTTATCGAGTACATAATGATTATTTAATAGAACATTATGCATATTCACAATATGCATTTCTTGCGTTATTTTTAAATAAATTTAAATACATTGTTAGTGTTGTTGTTGCTAACAGCATATATAAGTTGCACCAACCGTACAAGAATTTCGACGTAACTAAATAATATCGTGTGGCGCATTGGTCAGAATGCTTGGACGGTTTCCAAGAGGCGCGGGTTCAAACCTCGCTGCGTTCACATTTTTTATGTTTTCTAAAAAAAAGTACAAAACGCATTTATATGATAGAGACTGGAGAGAAGGAGCAACATTCAATATCTAATTTGAGACACCTAATCGACAATTCATATTTTTTATCCAAATGCATCCCTTATATGACCATTTACATGACTTTAGAAAATGACCCATATAGTTCTACATTCTAACTAGACGAATCCAAGTCTTGAGCACTGAACCAAATCAACTAGTGCAAATTAAAGTTTAAACGCCACAATAGCTATAAATAAAAATTATTATAAGAAATGTTGTTTCTCCCTGCGTTCGTTTCTATACATAATTCTCTTTTTTTATATTAGGTAAGTTAATAAATATTTAATAAAAACAGTAATCGTACTGTCTAAGTATCTCTATACTTGTCAACTTATTCACGTCACGCGTGGCTGTACGCGTGTTTAATGTTAATTCTCTAATTAATAATTCATAATAGTTTTATTTATAATTTTCTATATTATTTCATACTATATATAATCTTTGGCGCCAGTAGACATTTTTGCATTATATTATATAAAATATGCGATTAATTTGTATAATTATTTCCTTAATTAATATCGCATTATATTATTATTATAGTAATAGAGGCCAGTAGTGGCGCAGTGGCACAAGCGTGTGAGTGTATACGCAACACGTTGGGATTTCTATTCCTACGCGAGCGAAAATGTAATATTTAATATTTTCATTTCTTTGCTCTGATGTCGAGGCCAAGCACTGTGTTGAGTTCCGCCACTCAACATACAATATCTCCAGAGCTCGGCAGAAAGTGAGGGGCGAAATGTCTTAACACCACACCCACTGCCTACCCGGTTTCTCTCTAAAAAAATTGTAATAATAAAATATTTTGTTACTCAACTTTTGAAAATATATGTAAAATATACAATAATAATAAATAAATTTTAGTAGCTTCAAATAAAAATTACAAATAAAAATGTAACCTATCCGACGCTTTGTTTATTTTTAGTTGAAACAAGCAAGCTGCAAGTCGATTTTAGCTGTTGTATCTAAATGAGGACTTAACCGCTAAACCGGGCTTTAAGGCTTTTTACTCGTCAATAATAAATGATACTCGTCAATAATATATGTAAATGAAAAATGCATATGCGATACATAAAAAAATAAAATTCTTTCTAAATTATTCATATTTAAAAAAAATGTAGAGCACAATTATGTTTGGTAAGCATCAAAAAATGCAATGATGGCGCGTATCCATAAAATTCAATATTCATTTTTTATTTTTATTGTTTTTATAATATTCTTTCTGACATTCTCCTAGGAAAAGCAATATTATTTAGTTATTTTTTTCTGCTTCACGCTTAATGACGCATAACAGGGAAGTAAAAATATAGTGTCGAAACAGAAAGTTCCCGCTTTTCGCCTGAATTTGAAACTTTACGACGCTAATGAAGCTGAGGGAGAAAAATGAAAATAACTCATTCCACTCAGCGGAATCGAACCCATAATCACCACATATACAGCTCACGCTTTGCCTACGCCTATTCTTATCCTCCATTTTTAGGAGTGCGAATCCTCAAAAAGTACCTTGACTCCATAAGAATTGCAATAAGGTTGCATCCGTGGCATAGAAATTATATTTAAATGAAAATTATATCTACCAAACACGTCCGAGCCCATCCGATATGACGTCACTGATCGGGGGGAATAAACAGTTACATTTGTCACTTCCTGTCAAAACTTGAGTACCTAAAAGTATTTATACTGTTTAAGACTTGGTAACATCTCAGTTTAGATTTTCTATTTCGATGTCCGTTAACTTTGCGATTCATGTCTTTTAATATGTTGTCTATATCAATATCTCTCCGCAGCGCCTTTGTGGTGTATTGTTGTAGCCAATGGCCTTTATGTTTTGTTTTTTTTTAAAAATAAAAAAGTAATAGTTTATATTAATATTTCGCAGATTACAGATTTATAATTGTAGTGCATTTCATACAAAATGAACGCAAATGACCGAAAATTTAAGCTTGTCAACTTTTAAAGCCCTCGGTATGCTTGTCGGACTCGCATTCAATCAGTTTTTTTTAAGTAAGAAAAGTTAAAGAAAATAAAATTAGATCTAAATCTCTTGTCTATCTATCTACCTTCGATTTGACGATCTACAAGATGAATTTTACGTTTATCGTAGAGTTGAGTACATCAAATGGCTCATCATTTATATTTACAACACCGTTTACTCGAAACAATTACGACCCAACACTCGCTCCACTTACCACAACAGATTCGTGGCCAATACCACCTCCAAAATTAAACTAATCTGTTCACTACGAAGATATTGTAGGCTATGTATACTACTAATACTTTTTTTTTTGTTTAGCTTAGAAGTAACTACAATGTACAATAATAATTAATAATAAAAGATAAAACAGAATTAGTAAAAGAGAAGTGAACTCATATACCTTCCTTGTATCTTAACTTATTGTACCTAAATTAATTTCGAATGTTCGCCCCCAGAATTTGGTTTTTTGGGGGCGAACATTGACTTCTATTTACTCTTATTTCAAATTCTCTTAAAACTTGGGTCTAAGTCCCAGAAACTGCTCTAAACTAATCACCGCACAGTGAATCTATGGAATGATAAACAGATTCTCCTCTGAAACTTGCATAAAAGTTGATCTGTAAAATGTTACTAAGATGAATTGATTAGCAATAAATATTAATATATTTTTCTACTGAACTGCAGGTGAAGCTTAATAGCTTTTAAATAATTTTGCAAACCGGTTCGAGTATATCTTTCAAGTTTTTTTTATATTAGAACTTTTGGTGTAATCATTTTTATAAACTATTTTAAAATAGATTATCAAATAACTAAATTGCTTAATGTCACTACTCATGTTAGTAAATGCTTCCTGTAATGTAAATGTAAATCTCTACATTACTATTTATTTTTAGCTTCACGCTGTATCCTGCACATAGCAGGGTAGGCTGAAGGAACCTGGTAACCTAGTCTTAATACACTCTGTTTGTCTCTCTGAATTCTGGAAGGCCTCTGAGTGACAGAACTCAACATCGCGCTTTGCCTCGTTACCAGACTAAGGAAATGAAAATATTAAATATTTTATTTTTTAAATGAGATTCGAACTACCAACCTGTCGCATTTACAGTCACACACTTGTATCCTTGCGCCACGACTGGCCTCAAACTGGACTGGACTGGACTATTTTATTGAATTATTTTAATACAAAATATTAATGTACTTAGTACCTTAGTACCTTGTTCAATTGACTTAATAGGTATATAAGTATACGTTATCATACATTTTCATTTATATCTTCTGACTCTAGCATCGCTCGCAGTCAAATATCAGCTTTACAAGTTCTGGTAATAAAGTGATTAATTCAGGACAGTATGTGGTCCAGCGATCCATTTGAAATTAAGGCCAATATAAACTATGAACACGTCAGTGGTTAGAATCCACACTCATTAATATACTGAAGTACTAGATTGTTCTATCATAAAGCTTTTACTATATTTGGAAAATAACCAAATTACATTATGAAAATTTTAGTTTGTTTATTGTTATTAATTTGTGGTTACTATGTTTATTTTATTTTAGGTGTATGCTTTCAATTCATGCGGTAAGTCAAGCCAAGTGAAATATAAGCGATGTTATAAATTGAGATTTTGTCTTGTAATTACTAAACAAAGTAACATATGAGGCCGTCATTATGGCAAAGGAGCACGAGCATGTGACGATAACAACGGTTGTGGATTTAGTTGGTTGTGGATTACCATTCAGAGGAATGAACTATTATTTATTAATATTTTCCTTTCGTCGCTCTGGTACCAAGGCAAAAGCGTAGCGTTGACTTTTGTGACTAAACACGTAATGCCTCGAAAATTGGGAAACGAAATGTCTTAACACAATGTTCCCTTTGCTTACCCTGCTATATGCGGGATACAGGGTAAAGCTGAAAAAAAATCGATTTAGCGAGTTTGTACCAAAAAGTCGCATCATGAGATACATCTCCAATAACCACTGCGATAATATAGTTTATACCTATATTATAAAATTAATACATCAGCTTCACGCTGTATCCCGCACACAGCAGGGTAGGCAGAGGGAAC
>DWAN01003021.1:0-14089 GCA_018230445.1 Heliconius hewitsoni | reverse complement strand
AAAGTGCACTTATTACGCATGCAAGGAATAATAAAGGCTTTTTTATTTTATTTTTATTTTTATTTCCCACTTTCTGCTGAATTCTAAATGTATTGCACCTTGAGTGGCAGAACTCAACGCCTCGAGTGGTAATCGAACCTACAACCTTTTACGTCGCCTTGCCCGTGTGCCACAACTGGCCTCTACATCAAATAAAAATAAACATAAATATAAAATATCTCTAAAAAATTACAAACAGTAGTTCATTTACTATCATAACTAAATTACAAGACCTGAACCCATCTTAGAGACACTTAATTCACTTTAATTAATCTTTAAGCGATTTTCTCGTCCACTTAGTCGGCAACTATTGCAATATTAAACTGAGACTTGATTGAGCTTTCATCTTCTAGGATCACTTAATTTCATACTGAACTTTAGCTTTGTGTAATGAAATGGATCTCTTCATTTAGGTAAAGCGCGGCGTTAAGTTCTGTGTGTCGATAAGTAATAAGTAATGTTTCGAAAACAGAAGGGATAGTGAGGATTGTAGAATCTTAAAAATAGATTACATCTGCTTATTCTGTTATACAGGAGACAAAGACTGAAATTAAAAAAATATTTTAGCTAAAACACCTCTTATAGAGATGAAAACTATACATTAATTGAGGAAATTAAAAAAAATCGGCCAAGAGTGAATCGGACTCGCGGATTCTGTAACGGCAAACAAAAAACATATATTATTACCACCACCACCACCGTTATTCTTTTTTAGTTCCACGCTGTAACCCGCACACAACACGGTAGGCAGGGAGGATCTAGTGTTAAGACACTCCGTACTCCATTTACCATTGAATCCTGTAGGCGTTGCGTGTTGAGTGTGTTGAATTCAACACCATGCTTTGGCTCGATACCAAAACGAAATGAAAATATTTAATATTTACTTTCCTCGAGTGGGAATCGAGCTTACAACCTGTCACGTTTACAGTGACATTTTGTGCCCCTGAACCACAACTAGCCTAATTATATTATTCTTCATATACCATATTTAACATTTTTTCCTCCGTAGTTTTGAAGTTAGAGAGTGGGTGGGGACACTCTTTACCACTTTAAAATTACAAAAATTGGCATAGAATAATAAAAATATAAATAGTGTAAAAATAAAAATAATTTTTTACGTGCATGTATGTAGCTACCCATAATGATTGTGTTTTTTTTATTATTAAATCATTTTGGAGCGGTTGAAAAGGCACACCTACATTCTAAATTTTAATCATACAGTTTCCATAGTTTCCGAGTAAAATTATTATACAGACGAACAGACATAACCAATTTATAAGAGTTCTATTTTTTGCTAATTGGCCACTGAACCCTAAAAAAAACTTTAATTTAAAATCTGTATATATCATTATTCTGATATCTTTAAAGATTCGATTAAAATAAAAAAAATAATTCTATTAATTAAAAATGAAACTTCTACAATTAGGTCAATAATACACTAATAAGTACCGAAATAAAAAACTAACTTTCATCTGCTACTTCACTTCTTAAAAACTTAATTGTGTTATGGCCATATTGCGCAACTTACCCTAAACACGACGGTTGTGGGTTTGAATCAAGCAAGATAGACAAGATGAAAATTGAGTTCCACCACTCATCGTGCAATGTCTAGAAAATTGTGAACAGAGAACGGAAAAGAACGCAGTGACATATCACTAGGTTTCCTCCGCCTACCCTGCTACATACGGGAAAAACGTGTAGCTACTCATATAAAAAATCGGCCAAATGCAAGTTCGAATCGCGCACTAAGTTTTCCGTACCATTATCTAAAAACGTATATGGGAGCCCCCTTTAATATTTATCTAATTGTTTTTTTTAATATTTGTTATTACAACGGCAACAGAAATATATCATGTGTGAAATCATGAGGTCATTCGTGGCGCAGGAGCACAATGTGTGACTGTAAAATCAACTGGTTGTGGATTCAATCCCCAATCAAGGAGATGAAATATTTATTTACAAAACGCGGCGTTGAGTTGAGTGAAAATTTCAAATGTCTAATATGATATATTTCATGAAATACTCACCTGGTGACTGACGGATCGACAGACGTACAAAAATGAGGTTCCGTTTTACTCTTGGCATACGGAACCTTAAATATATTAAATTTACACTATTAGTATCATTATCATATAAATATTCGTTATCTATAATGAATGAATATATTCATTATCTACAATGATTAGAGTCGGGTTTTTTCATTATAAAAAAAAGGTACTTATATTAAAAAATATATATAAGAAAAGATTTTATATTAACAACTAACGAATAAAAAGAGAATGTTCAAAACGTTTATTGGAAACGTATAAAAGATCTTTGCAATTTCTTACTGATTTTTAATTTAATAACGTGAACTCGTTCCACTTTAATATTATATATGGGACGCTCGTGAAAAAAAATATTTTTGGGTGAATATCAAAATAGGTATATAAAAATATTGTATTAAGGCTTGTAAGAATATAATACAGAATAGAAGAAAGTATTGTGTATTTGAAAATGAAAACGCGACATAATGCTTTAGCCGAGTGAAAATCGAACTCATAACCTTAGCGATTTCAGCCAGAGGTCAGTCATGTGTATCACTGTAATGAACCTAAAATAGTGTATTTTTATTTTTTGCCTATTTGTCTGTTTGTGTGTTTATCAGTGCGTTTTTACACGCTAATCTCATAAACGACTTAACTGATTAAAATGTAGTTTTTAATGTTGTATTTGAGCAGCCTACCCTTTTGTGTTTGTTTTATATACATCGGTTCATAAATGAAAAAAAGCAATAAAACGTAGTTTCTCCGACATCTTCGTCATAAATTGGCTGAACCCTTTCCCAAGGTATGTATATTGTAGTGTGAAATAGTGTAAAATGATGTTGTTGTTACAGCACGATAATAATTCCGATTAATATAAAACGGAGGACGGGTTACTAGTATTAAATAAGAATTCATATATTATAAACAGGAGAACCCGTAGTAAACAATAATAGTAAAAAAAATCTAAATAAAGTAATGTTGAATTCCCTATAAATATTATAGGGTTGATTGAATTGAGTCATTTATAGACATGAACGCAGGTGAATCTGCAGGTATTTTTTAGACATATATTGTTTTGTTTATAAATTAACTAACTTATAGATATCATGCCAAAGCTCTAGACATAGCCTAAAGCCAGACAAGACAAACTTAATTAGGTACAACATTTCTAAATAAGAAAAAATTAAATCTATTTCACATACTTTTTTTATTTAGATTTAGCTTCACGCGTTATCCCGCACCTAGCAAGGCAGAGGAGACATGGGAATTTAGTGTTAAGATACTCCATTGTCCCAGTTGCCGCTAAATTCTGTGTCATTGCATGTTCAGTGGCAACGCCGTTCTTTCCCTCGTTACCAAAGCGAGAAAATAAAAATGTTAAATATTTCGTTTCCTCGATCGGGAATCAAACCTTGCTCTTAATGTATGCAATTAATTTCTTTAGCGACACAATTTAATGTCAAGACACTCTGCTGACACAAGATATTGCATGATGAGAAGCGGAACTTACTACAATAGTTAATACAATATCAACTTAAGTGCTCGCTAATTTTCGAAAAATTTTGTGTTTAGTCGTGGAACTTAACGCTGCGCTGTCTTGTTACAAGAGCGAGAGAAAACAGATAATGCACACCCCCGAGTGGAAATCGAACTCACAACCGTCGTATTAAGAATCAAACGCTCTAATACAACTGTGCAAAATTATACCTTTTTTAATACATTTTAATATTATTTTATATTAACACTAACTTCCCTAACCACACATAACTAATCCAAGCCCTACTAAAATTAGTACAAACAAACTAAGCAATTCACATGGAATAAGGCCATATCATAAATGATGGTAGAGACAACCGCCTCGAGCCAGTACTAAGGGATCGAGAGCCCACAATAAACAGCTGGCTGTTATCACAATTTACCTCGCCTTATCTCGACCGAACCCGCACTAACCTTCCTACATGACCAACTCTGGTACGGTATTAACACAATGGGCAGCATACATTGCGTTTTTCAGCTTGTGTTATATTAAAAATTGTATATAAAACCGGTCGATGTATATAAAATGTTGTTGGAAACGTAAGTTGTTATAGAGTGATTCGTTCGTTCACAAAATAATACTGATTCATTTGACTGTTATTTCTTTATACGTTTATGATATCTTTAATCTATATTGTATTATAAATAATACGTTATAGCCGCAACGTGTTGATTAAACTGAGATCAATATATAGAAAGCAGAGGAAACCTAGTGTTAAGACACTTCGTTCCCCACGCACCACTTAACTTACAGACTCACTTCACTCTCCACTTTCTATTCTCTTGCAATTAATAAAAATCTACAAATAAAGATAATGAGGCCGATAACTATAAAGACACAGAAACCATCGTGGCGCAGGTGTACAAGCGAACAGCGACTGTTAAAGCGAAGGTTGTTGGTTCGATTCTCAGTCGTGGGAATGAAATATTTAATATTTTAATTTCTTCGCTCTGTAACGAGTTCTCGGTATTCTTCGGTAACGAGACAAAGCGAGGCGTTATATTCCGTCGCTCAACATACAAAGCCTCAAGAAGTCAGCGGAAAGTGGGGAACGGAAGTGTCTCAATGTAGAACGGAGTGTCTTAACATAAGGCTCTCAGGTTCCCAGGTTCCCTCTGCCTATTTTGCTATGTGCGGAATACAGCGTGAAATAAATATAAATAGTAATTTAAATGTCATAAATAAATATAAATATTAATAAGAAATAGTAGCAAAGTTGTTAAAATATAGTAAGTAATATTCAATGCGTAAGCTCAGTTCACTAGCAACCTTAGAAGAGTTTCACTGAAAAGGTCCTGGCTGCGTCATCAGACCGGCTCCATCATACCATTTTATTATATTATCATTTCAATTACGCATAACTGACAAGATACAATTATAAAAAATGAAAAAAAAATGTTACTAAAAATTTATTACACAGTTACAAGCATATTTACTAAAAACGTATTAAAAATGTTTCTTCCTTTAGAAAATATTAATAAACATCGTTCTCTAATACAAAAATAATAAAAACAATTTAATTTCTCAAGAAAAAATAATACATAATAAATACATAATGTAATAACGTTTCAGCGCCATCTTGTACTTACATTGATTCATTTTTCTCACCTTCAATTTAAGATTAAATTCTCGCTAAAAGCCCGCAGAAAAAGCCGATAATTTTATAGGCTTTCACTTGCTTATGATAAAATGATAAAATTTAACCGTTAAAAAAATTTTAAAATTTAAAATAGAGGTTGGTGACGCAGCAGATGCAACGGTTGTGGGTTCGATTCCCACTTGAGGGAATGAATTAATTTCATTGTATGTTAAAATTGGATTTTCTCTGCCTATCCTATATGGGGGGGTACAGAGTATAGATTAAAAATAATAATAAAAATTATTGTGAATATTTAATGATTCGTAGTGGATTCAGTGGGTCTGTTTTTACACGAAGATTGTAGGTTTGGTTCCCACCTAAAAGTAGGAGTTTCTCACTTTTTTCAACATATCAATGTAGATAAAGGGAACGTAGTGTTATTTTGACATTCAGTTTTCTACATTCATGTTATTTATCCAATCCTAACTACTTCGTATACACACATGTACATGTCAAACTCATAGCCTCTTTATTTTACATCAGCTCAAAATGTAAGGAAAATAAGTCGAAACGAAAACAAATAGCCAAACTATGCGTGCCTTTCTAAACGATATTCATAAGTATAATATAGGTTGCCGGTCAGGGCCTGACCTAAGGCCTGTGCAATGAGCCGCGAGGTATGGGTCTTGGAATGTTGAAACAGCAGATTTATATCTATATTGAAATATGGACTTATGGAACTATTTTTTTTTAGTTCTAAAAATGACAATTTTATGAATAGGTATATGTCAGTCAAGTCAGTCAGTCAGTCAAGTCAGTCAAAGCCAGTCGCGGCACAGGGGTTCAAGTGAGCAACTGTGAACATGAAACGTTTAGAGTTCGATTCCCTCCGATGAAATTAATGTATATGAGGATAGAAATGTATTTTATTAACTTTCAAATAATTTTCTAAATTTACTCTGTCTTATATTCTGTCTTCAGCCACGCCAGATTTAACAATACTATTAATAATAATCATTTCGTTATTTCCTATTTTGATGCTCAAACATATAAAATATATTGTTATAACATCACATTATAAGTATTTTAGACCGAGATATCAGGGCCCCCAGACCTACGTCATTTCAGCGGCAGAGCTAACCAACTGTAAAGTGTCTTGTAATAATAAATACATATATATTTTACATTATTATTAAAAACACATTTAAATACGAGCGTTTCTTTAACGTAGGTGAGCGTGCATTTTATGTACCTTTAGTTGGCGCTTCCTTTGAAAAGGCCCCACTTTCAAGTTAATGAGTACGCATATCGTTTTAATTACATGTTAGACTAATGATGCCCAAAATTTCAGCTTTGCTAAAATAACGAGATCCTAGACGAGACGTAGATCTGGGTGTCCTTGGATCTTAGGCTATTTGACATTGGTGGCTTTACCCTACTGTAAAATGCATGTATTATCAATATAACCCATAAACTTCATAGGAAATTCATTTAAAATGTGTTGTTTAAAAAACTTTACGTATATCGAAATGAAGTAAGTCACTTTGTTTTGCACTAAACCAAGGAAAAGAAACGATACGGTAGTTGTGGTACACTATTTTTACTGGTTTCTCAAGGCGAAATACCGGGAAACAAATAAAATATATATAAGTATAGGAAAATCAAAGTGAGCTTTTGGCAGGTCTTCCAAGTTGATTTTCTAAAGTCACTCAATTTCTCTTTAAAAGGTTACAATACAAAGCCGATCGCTTAATTTTGTTTAATTTTGGTTATACTATAATTAAATTCTTATAATTTTGCCTTTTGATTTTTCTATTTTATATCTATAAACAAGGGTAAAAAGGTTTTTTTTTGTTCAACATACGTTTTTAAGTATACATTTTTTATAAGTCAATATTTGAATACAATAGTAGCGTGCCGTGACTTAACGTGATATGTGAATGCCTTAGCACTAGGTGACATATACCGCCCTAATTTTGTCACATGTTGATTATTTATAAATATTTTTTAAAGTGTTATTCCACACTTAGGAAAAAAAATACTTATTTAGAAAACGTATAAATACATCGAAGAATCTTCGAAGACAAATTGTATTGTGTGTTGAGAGTGGCAGAAATTGACGCCGCGCTTCGTCTTGCTCTCAGAGCGTTGAAATACGTTTCCCCGATTAGGAATCGAATCCACAGTCGTCATGTTTGTAGTCCAACACTGTGCTGCTGTGACCCCATGGCCACATTTTTGTATTAAACAATAATAAAATAATACTATTCGATACAATCATTGCATCCAATTAAGTAAGATGCTTTCTCGTAAGACGACTTTCAATCGATTCGATTGTTAAGACCTTTGACCAACTTCAGGCTTTTCATGTTAATTAAAGGAAGGAGAGGAAATATAATGAAACAATCGCTTATTAAAAACTAAGACTTGTTCTCGATTTGTTGCAATTATTATTATTAACTTACTATTCACTCGTTTATATATACCGCGGTAGCTATAGGTTCAAATTCCACTTATCGAAAATGTATGAAAGTGTTTATTTGATTTTTAGCTTCACGTTGTATCCCGTATACAGCAGGGTAGACGGAGGAAACCTAATGTTAAATTACTCGGCTCCCCATACAGCCAATTTTGAAGTGTAACAATGTAAACGAGACGGTTGTGGTTGAAATTCCAAAATAGGGCAAAGATTTTACGAATACTTCCGTAGAACTTTACAGGAAATAGTATTAAACAGCTTTTGTATTACTTAATTAAGTAATAAAATCTATTATATAAATCATTTCCAACTTAGTTTCATATAAGCAATGAATAGTTTGAACGCTGAATAATACATAAGGAACGGTATGACCCTCTCACTCCAACACGGTAATATTCTGTTTGTAACAAGTTGTTCTGAAATTGTTATATAGTGTCACGAGTAGTTTAATATTGTTAGTATATTTTGATTTCTCCTATAGTTATATCTGACTGTTTATACCAAAGATCGTGGATCGTTTCGTGGTCTTTTTGCAAGGAGAACCAAATTATAAATCATTCCATTCTCTAATTCCATTCGACGATTCGTTTCCTAATAGAGGTGGTGGATTAACTTCAATTCCACGCTCTAGTAATAAGATAAAACGCGGCGTTGAGTTATGCCACTGAAACGCGAAACCAGGTTTCCACCGCTTGCATTAGTTTAGAATAAAATAAAGCAACTTATTACTTTTCCTATTAAAAGAGTATTTTGGACACTACTGTCCAAAATGGAATTTGAAGAATTTAATATAACACCTTGATACTCTATACGACCACCGTCTAAAAAAATCCTCAAAATTGGTACAAGTAAATAACGTATGAGAAAGCTATAAAATCAAATCAATCACATTGTGGTGTAATGCATTAGTTAACCTTAAACAACGGAATAACAATAATAATGAACGCCATCTAATTTCTTTAAGCGCGTGCGCTGCAAAAATAGCTAAATATATGTCAGTACAATGTATGACAAAAATATTCTACTTCATTATTTTAAAACAAAAATCCGCTACGCACACAATGTCTTATAAATCAGTCACAATATGCAGAAGGCATTTGTTAACAAAAAATAATTGAAAATTGCAAGCTGATGTTTCGCAATTTTTTAGTTTGACATGGATATTGAAATTTATAAGCGAAAGTTATTCCATCAACAAGGCAATTTTATGAAGCTTTTATAGTTTGTAACTTGGACGTATACTTTTAGAGAAAATTTAAAATTAAAATAATTAAACGCTCTGTTTGCGGTCACAAGACAGGTATTATAGGTATTCGCGTGGAGGACGCCGTAGTCGCCATCAATTTATCATAACAAAAATGTTACATATGGTATACGGGCAAATCACAACAGTAATATTAGTAAGTAGTTCGCCCGCTTGTTTGCACACTTAGGGGTGAATTCTAAAAAAACCACGAAACGCGTGTTCAATAAAATATTTTTAACAGTCTGTATTTAAATTTTTATAAATTCTTACTTTTTTTCTTCTTACAACACCTATTTCATCCCTTTAGGGTTAAAATATTTCAAAATCCCTTCTTAGTGGATGTCCAGATTATGAAAATAATAAACTGTCCAATTTTCACATTTCTACGGTTACAGGTCAGGAACATGTCCTTTTATATATATAAAATAAATCAGTAATCACATTAAAACTACAGAATATAAAAAAGAGGCCAATTCGATCTACAAATATTAGAACTACCACTACTTTCTATTCTATTCAACAATCTATTATACTGTCACCATAAAAGCAGGAGTCTATAAGAGCATTCAGTAGACGCTAGTATGAATTGTATAGCGCTTATAAGACGTTAATTAAGAGGCAGAGAATTTACCTACGTTTAAGATAAATAGGTGTAAAATTCGTACGTTGAGTTGAAGTGAACGCTAAGTGTTTTTTAATACTTGGCGAGTCCGTCATGGCGCAGGTTGCAAGGGTGTGAATGTAACGCGACGGTTGTCACGGTTCGATCTCCACTCGAGGAAATAATTTATTATTAATCAATATTTTCATTTCTTCGTTCTGGCACCGATGTAAAATCCCGGCGTTGAGTTCCGCCACTGTATACGCGATGCCTCGAAAAATTCGGTGGAAAGTGTGCCACTGAGTGTCTTAACACTAGGTTCCTTCTGCCTATATTGCTGTGTGCTGAATACAAAGTAAAGCTAATCATTTTATTTTTTTATCTTGTTGCATCGACCGCTTTATTCAATGTAGATAGAATATACATTATGAGTCTTCTCACCACTGTTGGTCAAAATTAGAGAAATTATTTATATATGTATGTATATATTGTTTTTCGTTACTGAAACACTAACAGATAATGTACAAAACAAAACTAGACAATGTTAAAAAAATAATAATAATCGCCATATAAGTAAGATAGGGAGGGGATGCAGGGGAGCTCAAAGGTCAGATTTCCCGACATTTTAATTTAGTAGGGACTTTTTCAGATTATACAAAAAGCACTTAACCTAAGTTAACGCTACTCAGTTCAGAATGCGAAAAAAATACATTTCGAGTGGGTGGAAAACCTGTCAAAAAGTGTCACCTGTAACAGGCGTATGCATTTTAATGAGATTTCGGTCTTATTTATCCGCTACCCGCAGACTGTGAGTCGCGAACTGCTAATTATTCTGAATGTACCAAAAACACACGCTGTTATTGGATATGACATTTTTTTTTATTTGGTGTAATTTCTGTATAAAAAAAATTAATATCATACTACTATTGTTTTCTGTATTTACAGATAACTAAAACATAGCATATATAAATAAATATTATATATCAAGTTAATACATTAACTTATTAATGTAGATAGCATTAAGCTTATTTTGCTTATAATTTTTTCGAGATCTGTCGTGACGAATGGGCACAAGCGTAGGTTCGAATCCCCCTCGTGAAATTGAAATCTATACTAATATATGCGGAACAGTTTGTTTGTTTGTTTGTTTAAACGCTAATATCTCTTGATCTACTGGCCCGATTTACTTATTTTTGATTTTGTTTGAAAGTTACGTTCTTCCGGAGTGATATAGGATATATTCTTCAGGAGTGATATGATATATAGTGTAAGTCTTAGCCTTAAATAATGAAATAACAATAATAATGAACGCCGCCGAATTGCTTTAAGCGCGTGCACTGCAAATGTAGTAAAATATATGACAGTATATTGTTTGAAAAAAAAGTTTTATATTATTAATTTAAAAAAAAAATCCGTGGCGTCCTTTACCTATCTCTTATAAATAAGTGATAATAAGGTTTTTTTTAAATAATTTAATACTGCAATGTGATATTTCACTATTTTTATTTGACATGGATATTGAAACTTACGAGCGAAAGTTATTCCATCATCAAGGAAATTTTATGAAGCTTTTCTTTTGCTTTCATAGCATGTAATTTCAACGTATACTTTTTTGAGAAAATGTAAATTTAAAATAATTGAACGCTTCGTTTACGGCCGCAAGCATCTACACGAGTCCTGCGAGGAGCACCCTTGCCGCCGGTTCCGCCCTCGCAAGCAGCCATGTTAGTGCTTGCACTTCCTCAAAATTATTGCATATATAAATTATATTTATTATATAATTTATATTGATTAATTTAAATAAAATCAAATCAAATCAGCTTCACGCTGTATCCCGCACACAGCAGGCAGAGGGAACCTAGTGTTAAGATACTCCGTTCCCCACTTTCCGCACTGTTCTAGAGATATTGCGTAATGAGTGGCGGAGCTTAACACTGCACTTTGCCTCTACACCAGAGCGAAGAAATGAAAATATAAATAAATATTTCATATCTTCAAGTGGGGATTGAACCCACAACCAGTCGATTTGACAGTCACACTTTATACCGCTACGACTGGCCTCAAGCCTCCTTGATTAATTTAAATTATATTTATTAATTTTATTTAAATTATAGTTATTATATAATGCAGCATAATAAAAGAATTACAAGTGGTATGCGGGCGAAGCCGCGAATGGGCGGCTGGTATTTAATATTTTCAATTTGATGGTAACGTGGCAAAATAACCGCCACTTAACACGCAATACCTCCAGAACTGCTTTCGCAGCCGGTAGTCGCGACATGTTTATTCGACTCAAAATTGCTTGCAAAGTCTATTTCACAAAAGAAAACTATAAATATTTTTTTTCTTTTATATTTAAATACCATATCCTACAATTATTACTTATTTATATGGTGGAATCCTTTGCTGATAAAGCAAACTTTACACCGCTGTGTCTGGTATTTACTCAGGCAATCAAAATTAGGTTTCACTTTTTATAAAAATAATAATATTTATTGGCTCAAACGAAACTTTCGAATTTAGTGGCATAGGCAGACAGATAAACGATATATTCCGTTGGAATGCTGGCGGAACTTAACACCGCGGAAAAATAAAAAAAAAAGTAGGAGCTTTCCCCGCATTACAGGGTAGGCAGACTAAGTATTAAGACACTTCGTTGCATAATTTCTCCGCTCGAGCATCGAATCCACAACCTTGTAAAAGTCAAACACTGCTCCACTAGGTAACAAATG
Source organism: Heliconius hewitsoni (assembly GCA_018230445.1). Classification (NCBI taxonomy): domain Eukaryota; kingdom Metazoa; phylum Arthropoda; class Insecta; order Lepidoptera; family Nymphalidae; genus Heliconius; species Heliconius hewitsoni. The sequence goes on along the minus strand of DWAN01003021.1, from coordinate 1,849 downwards.
CTGACACTATATATTATTTTCAAATTAATGTACTAAGAGACTTTAGATTTCTTTATAATTTATTTTTTTAAAGATGACCGTAGCGCAGCGGCTGTAACTTACTGTAAAAGCGACGGTTGTGGGTTTGATTCTGGAAGGCATTTCGAATTGCCTCCAAAGGCAAAGTCCCGCGTTGAACCACTCTCCACACAATTGACCAGTAAGTAGATTCATTAGGTTCCCATAGGAATTTCGAGAAATCCTTCCTTTAAGTACTCCTCTACACTCCCTAACCTATACTTATGCTAAGTTACAACTTTCTGATCCAGTAGCTTCATCGGTGTGTTGTCTTTCAACAATTCAAATGCGAGGTTTTTTTTTCGAATGTGCAGTACGTTTTTAACCTTAGTGGTCACAACAGCATTTTTTTTATGCTACACGCTGTATCTTAAACATAGAATGGTAGGCAAAGGGAATGCAGTGTTAAGACACTCCACTCTCTATTAAGATACATTGCGTTTTGAGTGGCAGAACTCAAACATCACCGATCTTAAAACCCGAGTTTTACAAATATATATAACTAAGATAAATAACTTTAGTAAAATAATTAATTCTTATACTAATACCAAAAACGTTAAATAAACGCTGGCTATACTCGAATATTATATAAAACATAATGTATTCCCTTAATATGTTGTAAGGTGTCAAACCCATATGACGGCGTGGCACATCCTGATCGTACTTGATAGAAATTTTATTACAATTCATTTACTAAGGGTTAAAACATTATTATGACTCAGTAGGAAATCTTTCTTTAATGTATCCGTATACAGTTTGTTTGTTTGTTAAAGACCAAACTTGTAAAAACAAATCGTATAGAATAAGTTTCCGGTCAAGTGATATAAAAATCATAAAAAATTGTCGTAATTTTTATGATTTTTACGTCAATTGACCAGCAATCTATTTTTTACGATTTAAAAAATAAAAAAATCAGCTTCACGCTGTATCCCGTACACAGCAGGGTAGGCAGAGGGAAGCTAGTGTTAAGACACTCCGTTCCCTACTTTATTTTATTTATTTAATTTTAATAGATCCTATTTTTTGTATACACTGATTTAATAATATAATATAATAAATAAAAATAAATTTGAGGGATAATAATAATACTAGAGATTTTTTTTTGCGTCACGCTTCATGTCTTGGCATCAGAGCGAAAAAATGAAAATATTAAATGTTGCTTTCTCTCAAGTGGGAATCGAACACGCAACCTTCGTGTCTGTGTGCCCCTGCGCCACGATGCGCCACGCCACGACACGCCTCAATTATATTTTTTCTCATATATCTTCTATGAATAGACAGCGACAAGTTAGCTTTACTATATCTATCTGTATTACATTATTAACCGATTTCTGTAAGAATAGGAAAAACGCATACACTACAATCGATATACCTCCAAAACACTGAAAATACATGAAAAATACCCCCTTTTTACTCAAGCACTTAAGCCACTAGACTAGTTAAAAGAAGCTTTTATAAAAGTCGTAAAGCTAAAACTCATAATAAAGACAAGTGCTCTTTATGCTAACGATGTAGACAATTACCTGTTTTAAGAAACAAAAGAATTTTGAGCATTTGAAGAATACGAGTACATCTTAATGAATTTTTAATTAGTATTTTGTCCTTTCAACGGGTACCTGGAGGTACACAAGCCATTTTTTAGGGTTCCTTATCTCAAAATAAAATTCGAACCCTTATATAATCACTTTATTGTCAGTCTGTATGTCTGTTTGTCTGTCCGTCGTTTAAGATAATTTTAATATATAATTGGTATACAGAATATACATAGAAAGCACGTTTTTAGGCATTTTTA
>DWAN01003020.1:0-14090 GCA_018230445.1 Heliconius hewitsoni | reverse complement strand
ACTTAAATTTATATTTCCATTTCTTCGCTCTGGCGTCGAGGCTAAGCGCGGCGTTAAGTTCTGCCACGCAATACCACGAGAATTAGGCAGAAAGTGGGGAACGGAGTGTTTTAATACTAGGTTCCCTCTGCCTACTCTACTGTGTGCGGGATACAGCACGTAGCTGTTTTTCTTTTATAAATATAATGTAATATAGCTTTCCTTAATATTTCCATCGGACGATTTGATACAGAAGTTTTTTTTTTAATTTAAATCAGTTGTTCTGGAGAACGCGCGTTCAACCAAATGAAGTCTTCAGCTTCATAATATTAAGTATATATTTTAATTTCAATATATCATATCATAATAATCTAATTCCTGCAAGATGGAGAAAACCTAGTGTTAAGACACTCTGTTCATCGCTTTTCGACTGAAATCCAGACACTTAATAATTCTAAAATTCAATAAAAAAATGTCCAACGATATATATCAGTTATAAATGATTCTCTCTTTTGATTTTTTTAAATAAAAAAACAATGATTACAGTGCTCAAATACAAATAGAACGATTGAACTGATTTTATTGTGGCTTTCATTCAATTTTAGTCTTCAAATACAAAATGTTTATTTTGTATTCCAACAAGTTTTTGTTGGAATACAAACTTGAAATTGATTTTTTTTATTGTATAAACAAGACTATAAGTTAGCCTATACTATTCAGTCTAGTTCATGTATAGACAAAATATTTTTACTGTCTTATTATATATAGAGATTTTAGACACTTTCTATTGTAAGACATCTACTATAATAAAAATACATAAATTATATCAACACACGCCGTTTTTTTTTTAATTTTATTTCATAGATTATGAATATTTACATAATAAATTATAATCAAAACTATATATGATAAAGTATAAGTTTCAAAACTTATACTTTATTTTTACTATAATTAGAGCAATTCTCAAGAATTGCTCTAATTATTATCGTAATGTAAATGTTGAAAAAGTGTTGAAAAATTTGAAATTAACTTAATGACCGTGCTTTTTGGGTAATACAAGTAAATTTGAACAACTGAGTTTTATGCAACGATTTTTATAGAACATAATAATTAAACGAGGAATCGTGGCACAGGTGTACAACTGTAACGATGGTTATAGGTTCGATTTGCAAAGAAAAAAAAAAGAAGAATTGAAATATTTAATATTTTCATTTCTTCGCTCTAATATGAGACACTGTTGTTTTCTATTCTTATTCAAGAACTAATCTTGAATCAAATATATATTCGACAGCTTTTAACCCAACTTATATATAACTTTTTTATAATTTCGCCAACAAAGGACATGGCCCCAAAAGAGAATTACTTTAAATTCTACAAATGTTACATATCAATAATTCATAATAATGTAGCTGTAACATAACATGCTTCAGCAGTTATCTAGGTAAATGAAATGTACATACTTCTTTGTTATGATAGAATTATTTTTGCATTATTTTAGCGTTTTTGCATTATATTATTCATTTTAATATGTTATTATAACATATTTGTAAAACACTTAACCTCTATATGAGATTTTATTATAATTATAAATATAACGTAACACCTTTCTTATTATGAAATTTTAGAGATTTGAATTTGTTGTATCGCGTAAATAATTTTTATATCGATATTTATATCAAAGGAGTTGATATCAAATATTTTCTACTTTAAAATTAATTATTTTAAATAATGTACTAAAATTATATTATATATGTGTATCGTTTGTGATGTGTGTGTGCTGTCTCAGCACAGTTAGATATAGGCTATGGTATTAGCTTCAATGCCTGCCTTCATGTTTGATCATGTTCTTTTCCCTTCATGAAATATTTATTTTTTTTGTGTTCCAAACCTCAAAAGTTAAAAACAAATCCTTAAAATATGATCACTTTGTTGTCTGTCTGTCTGTGAGTCCGTCTTTCAAGACCATTTTCTCATGATCACGTAGAACTGATATTAATATAAAATATACAGATCTACAGTTTCCTGGAGTACAAAAGTAACTATGCACCTAAGCCAACGCAATCAAAATATTTTTTTTATTTCGTATAAAATTCGCCGCGTAATCAAAACCTACGAGGTCTCGTTGAATTAGAAGTATGAAATTTACCAAAACGAAAGAGAAAAAAGAGCTAACTAACAGTACACGTAAAGTTAAACTATCAAAAACTGATAATTTTTAGGCATATATAGCAAATAAATACAAAAAAGTTATAATTGTTGTTCGATCCATACAAAATTAGAGTGTATGCCATACACAAACTTTAAGCCGTTAGTTTTTGTAATTTGTGCTTCTCTCCAGAACTCTGTGGAAGAATTCACAAATCCAGCTGCAGCTCGCAGAGACTGCTGGAGAATTAACAAATCCAGCTGAATGAAAATAGTAAAGTTGATTCCATATATTTTTTAAAATGTATTTATAAGGAATTGAAGGCCATCGATAATGATATTAAATGAAATTAAATTTTGCTGGGAAAAAATATCAAAAAAAGTATTTAGTATAGAATTAAGAAAAATATAAATACTGAAATGAAATTCTTTTTTTCCTAGAACTAAATTATCTCAGTTGATTAAAGTTTTTATGGAAATAACTAAATTTATTTTGTAATTGTGGCTAATTTCTATTACATTTTGTAATAGAAATTAAGTGTTAGGACTTATAGGATCACCTTGTTGCAGTCTGTCTGTCTGTCTATCAAGAGCAATTTTCTCAAGACCGCGTGGAGACATTAAGCTGAAATTAATATCTACTATCCACGTCTACAGTCCCTTGGAGCACATCAAAATTAAGCTCATTCACTATAAAAAAAATGTACGTTTAGTAGTCAAATAGAAAAAGAAACAAAGTGCTAGTTAAATTCGATTCGAAATTAAACTCAAAAGCTAATTTACGCTAATATATAAAGAGGACAGTCGTTTAGCGGCACGACGTGTGACTGTAAAACCGACTGGTTGTGGATTCAACCCCCGCTCGAGGAGATGAAATATTTACTTAAATTTATATATCCATGTCTTCGCTCTGGTGTCGAGGGAAAGCGCGGCGTTGAGTTCTGGCACTCTACACGCAATGCCTCCAGATTTCGGCAGAAAGTGGGGAACGTAGTGTCTTAACACTAGGTTCCCTCTGCCTACCCTGCTGTGTGCTAATAGGGGCATAAAGTGTGTGCGGGATACAGCGTGAAGCCGATAAAACAAAATAAAAGAAATATTTGATCAAATCCTTATTTATATTGCTAAGAAATTGAATTACTCAACAGAGTTGCATACAAAGGCAGGTCCAAGTACAGCCAGATTTAAAATGCCGGTATTGTGGTGATTATGAAACGTTCTCACGGCCGATGTATTGTCGTGTGTGGAGTAGCTTTAACTCAATTAATATTCAATTTTGTCTACAAACTGCTATTTTGTTTTCATTGCTTTGTACTTGCTCTCGTGAGTTACAAGTGGTGCCTTTTCTTAATACCATTGTCTTTGATTTCAATTGTATGTATATATTTCTATGGTACTATTATATATTTTTTGTAGGCAGAGGGAACTTAAGACATCGAATTGGCGGAACTTAACGCCGTGCTTTGCCTCCACACCAAAGCAAAAAAATGAAAATATTAAATATTTTATTAACTTGAATGGGGATTGAATCCATCCATCTATCCACAACCTTAAATTAGCATTAATATATTTCTATGATTATATTATATGCTTAGATCATAAACGTTGTAATTGTAACTACAAAATAGATAGTAAATGTAATAAAAAACATCACCCATATTTAGAAGAGTTGAGAAATTATATAATAAATAAAAGTTTCACACTTTTATTTATTATATTTTTTTTAAATAAAAATAAAATTGTTAGGGATCAATTACGCCCCGACAGCGCCACCAAGCCGTCAAAGCACGTCACTCCGCTTTTACAAAACAATTATAAATAATTCTAATTCGTTTTAATTAAATTTCAAATAGGTAACAATCTAAAAAGAAAAACATTTCTCTTTCTCCATATGAATTACATTTACATATTTTTGAAGGTCGTGGCGCAGGTGCATAAAGTGTGACTGTAAAATCGACTGGTTGTGTGTTCAATTCCCACTCGGGGAAATTAAATATTTATTTAAATTCATATTTCCATTTCTTCTCTCTTGCAGAGAGTTTCGCCACTCAACACGCAATGCCTCCAGAATTCCGCGGGGAACGGAGTGTGTTAACACTAGGTTCCCTCTGTCTATTTTGTTGTGTGCGGGATACAGCGTGAAGCTAATATGAGAGAAAGGAAAAAATCGGCGACCCAGCCCGAGTCTTTAATAGATACTACAAATAGAACAAAAGAGTTAGCAACGTATAGTACCTTCATGCCAAATGGGTATTATGGTCGTTGGACGCAATTAATATGGGCCATTACCACTCTCAAGGTTTGGCGCTAAGTTACGTGAAGGCCGGTGACATATTGGAAACATATTAAACACGAAACGGTCGTGACTAAATGACATAAATATTTAGTACCAGATAAACTGGCGTCTTTGTATGCTCACAAAAGGTTAAAATTAAAAAAAAACGAATAAACATCAAATGTGATTTGAAATAATATAAGAAAGGGTTCCGTATAGTTAACAGCGCAAGTTGTTATTTACCTTTTTATTATAATTTATTAATCATAATAAAACTAGTATACATTAAATAATCGATTAAATAAACACTTTTTAGTTAATAATCATTAATTAATTAATGTTTATGTCATAATTTAATGACAAATTGTATTGATATTATTTATTACTCTTATAAATTATTATTTATCAGTTCTATTTTGTATTGTATATAGGATACTTAATTTCTTTATACAATATATTATAATATTAGTTTTATTATATATAGATTATATATTTATGGTCTAAAAAGATTGTGACTAACAAGGGTTATTTAAATTTTAGAACCAGATACCTATTACCAAATATGAGGCCGTCATAGCACAGGGGCACAAACATGTGACTTTAACGAGAGTTGTGGGTTCCTCACACAATAACAGCTACTATTATTTATTAATTATTTATTATAATTTATTTATTTACGTTAAGTTTTACAACCCAACACGCAATGCTCCGAGAATTTCATAAAATGGGGAACGGAGAGCCTTAACATTAGGTTCCCTTTATCTACCCTGTTATGTGCGGAATACAGCGTGAAGCTTTAAGAAAAGAAAAGAAAAAACCAATAATTGCAGGATTTATACTGCGATTCAGCCATGAAAGATAACAACCATACAAACAAGTAATGTCGCATAATAACAATTTGTATCTACTGACCTCTTTATAGAGACTTCATGTACGAATGATATTGAACAATAAAATTTAATTTTCACATATACACGAAGCTGTTAACAGATTTATTAAGGTTATAGACATATTTATGTACTTTTAAAACTTTGTTTAAAGGTCATTTCAAATTTAATGTTTAAAATATCCATTTTTATATATTTAATTCGTCATGTACAAATGTAAAAATGAAATCAGCTTTACGCTGTATCCCGCACACAGCAGGGTAGGCAGAGGGAACCTAATGTTAAGACACTCCGTTTCCCACTTTCCGCAGTATTTTGGAGGCATTGCGTGTTGAGTGGCGGAACTCAACGCCGCTTTTTGCCTCGTCACCAGAGCGAACAAATAGAAATATAAATTTAAATAAATATTTAATTTCTTCGAGTGGGCATCGAACCCACAACTGTCGCGTTACAGTCGCACCCTTGTGTAATATACCTATATATTAAAATTAAATAAATTTATTGTCATCAAAAGTAACCGTATATTCGGTATATGATTCCTTAACTCTACACAAATGTTCTACACATTTTTTTTAAAACTAATTTTAATAAAAAAAAAATACTTTATTCCTGTTATAATGATGACTACAATACATTACATACACTACCTATATGGTATGGCATATGATGGAAATGGTAAAACTATTTGTTTCCTAGATCAAGAAATTTGCCGTATAAGCATCCCGATAAGCCTCCCGCAAGTTTCTAAAGTAGTCCTTAAGAAGTAACCCCTATCGCGGCACAAGGGCACAAGCGTGTAACTGACTGTAAACGTGACCTGTTGTGGGTTCGATTCCGAGGACGTGAAATATTTAATTCTCTCCCTCATTTCTTCCCTCTGCTGGCGCGGCATCGATTTTCACTCGACACACGCTTCCAAAGATCAGCGGTAAATCGGAATCGAAGTGTTTTAACACTAGTCCCTTTGCCTATCCGGCTACATGCGGGATTCAGCGTGAAGCAGTTTTTTTTTCTTTATTTACTACTATAAAACCATATAGGCATCTACTGTTATTCGATATTAGATTAGTACTTTGATGTATAAAATCCGATATGGTAAAGTAATATCTTCAATGAAATAGGACTTCATACATCAGTGACGTGCGTTGTCACAGTGAAAAATTTTTGCCACAAAATATATTGTATTTTTTATGAAAAATGGCTGTCAGCAGCTTGAAGTATGTGTTTTTGTTATTCACTCTTTCAATAGACGAGTAAAAAATATAAAAGCACCTAAGCCCCAACAACTCTAATTTATCTGTAGCGTATTGTACTGGTTTTGAAATTGAAATTCAAACATGGAAACATTTTACTGCAACGTTAAATAAAAATATAAACCTAGAATGGATACTTGTCTATGACATGTACATTTATTAATAACTACGTATTATTTTTTTATTAGACTATTCAAAATAAAATATAGATCCTATTAATATGATAAACGTGAAAAGAGGATGGATTTGTTCCACTTTTACACGAAAACTACGGAATAGATTTTGATGGAATTTTACACTAATAAATCTTATTAATTATACATCAGAACAACATAAACTATAATTTACCTAGCTACCCCTATACGACTTCGCCTGTTTAAATTTACTTTTATATTAAAGCCAGTCCCGCTTTCTCCCAGGGCTTCGCTCGCGTGGTGTTTTGTTCGTGTGTGTTGTGTCCTAACACACACTTTCACATTTTTAATATTAGTACTATTTCATTCTCTTATGTTGTTAAGTTGCATGCTTGTAGATAATAACATAACAAAGAAAAAATAACAAAAAAATGTTTCATCATAAAATAAGCAAACAAGCGATTAAATGATTATTTATTAAAAAAACTTAAGATTACCTATTATAATATAATAGCTATTAAATATGAATTACCCCACAAAATCGGTATAATATAAGAAAACCTACAAAAACTATACATTAACGTGGCATACAGAGCATAAACCGTACCTATCTTTTACCGTCATTAGATAGAGCCTAGCATGAAATGTATCTCGTTTCAATGAACACGAGTACCGGTAATTGGAGCGTAATATTATTATCGGTTTTAAGTAACCGTTTGAGCTGTTGTTTCATAGTAAATACCTAAGTTAGTTAAATTAGCTCGAAATTAAGATTATTTAAATATAATTAAAGTGTTAACATTACATATTTATTGCACTACTTGGTACATCTTATTTTTATATAATTAATTTTATGTTTACAAAGGCCTGTCGTGGCGGAGGAGAGCAAGTTTGCGTTTGTAAGCGCGATAGGTTATGGATTCGATTCACACGTGAAAAGGAAATATTTAATATTTTAATTTCTTATTTTCGGTTCTACCATTTAACACGCAATGCCGCCAGAATTTAGGGGAATGGAAGTGTCTTAATGAGAACGGAGTGTCCTAACACTAGGTGCCCATGGTGCCTTTGCCTAACCTACTACGTGCGGCGTGAAACTAAAAGAAAATATGTTTTTATATAGTGAAAAATAGTGTTAAGACACTCCCACTTTACTGCCTCTAAAAAAAATATTAGTACAAATAGATTTTGTTACTTATAAATTTATATATGATCCAGTACATTTATAGAAATAAATACATAAAACGTATGTGTTATTGAAGAAACTTGTAAAATTTAATTCTTTAGAAGAGACAATAATAAAACATGTTATTCATTATTGTATAAGAAAAAGACCACTTTAACAAAGCCGTGAACAACAAGTTTCTTATTATAAAACATACATTCATTTTAAAATATTTCTTTAACATACATACTTACGATATAATTATTATTCTAGTACTATTTTTTATTAGATACTATATTTCATTCCAGACTATTGTGGCGCAGAGGCACAAGGGCGTGACTGTAAAGGTTGTGGATTCGATCCCCACTCTTGGAAATTACTTATTTATTAATATTTTCATATCTTCGCTCTGCAAAGGCCTTGCATTGAGTGACGACACTCAACACGCAATGCCTCGAATAATTCGGCGGAAAGAGGGGAACGAAGTTTCCTTTGCCGTGTGTATACATCCATATACAGCGTGAAACTGTTTTATTTTATTTTTTACTATATTTTAATTAATCAATATTAACATACATATAAATTATGAAAATTATAATAAAGCTATATTTATAATATTTCTATGAATAAATAATTGTATAGGATGGTAAGGATGTTACCATTACTGATCTATAATAAGTAATGGTAACATCCTTAATTAGTAAAACAGTCAATGTATACCATAAAATTAATTAACGACTTTAAGCGCATTTGGGACATGTCAAAAGATCATCTGTTACATAATGATTGGGGCCCCAAATCTTTTACATTTTTTTCAATCACGCATATAGCACGGTAGGCAGAGGGACTCTAGTGTTAAGACACTCCGTTCGCCATTTTTCGCTATATTTTTTGAGATATTGCTTGAGGAGCGGTGGAACTCAACGCCTCACTTGCCTTATTAACAGAGCGCAGAAATAAAAAGATCAACAATTAATTCCCCCGAATGGGAATCAAACCCACAACAGTCTCACGCTTGTGCCACTGCACCCCGACCACCTCTATTAATAATAATAATTAAGTCATAATATGTATTATTCTTTCACATACGAAGGTCAATCAGCTCCAACTATGATACGACAGTGTGGTATGTATGCCGCATTCCTCGTTGTTATTAGTAATAGGCTTAACACATGGCAAACAAGGCGAATATCCTACTATAATACAATTGTTGTATATTGAGGCCAGTGGTGGCGCAGCGGCAAACCGGCTGATTGTGGGTTCGATCCCCATTCAAGGAGATGTAATATTTACTTAAATTTATATTTCCATTTCTTGGCTCTGGTATCGAGCCAAGAAATGCCTCGCACGCAATGCCTCCACAATTCGGCACAAAGTGGGGAACACAGTATCTTAACACTAGGTTCCCTCTGCCTACCCTGCTGTGTGCGGGATACAGCGTGCAACTGCTTATTATTATTATGTTGCAATAATAGTGTATATCCAATTGTACCTATTTTAGTGGACTGTCGTAGAAAACTACGCCTATTTTTATTGAGAATAGCAGTTCGTGTAGTGATTATAAATACTTTTGTTTTGATTATTAAAAGACAAGTGATTTGAATTAAAATATTTATATTGCGATATGTGATCAATTTCATTGAAATGTATACTTTTATTGTATTATAATAATGTGAATACGTTATGGTTACACATAGTACTAGTATAAAGTGAAATTGTAGTGTAGATTTCTGTACGTGTTACATTAACGTTTATGATAAATATTAGTTAATATCGTTCTATCCAAGAATCAAAAGAATACTAAAAAATAATTATTTTAATTGATTTGGTAAAAAAAATTAATTGTTTACACAAGTAACATAAAGGTTTGGGAATGAAACCCAAAAATAAAAAAATACTTTAAAATTTCTCCAAATTGAGTAAAAATGTATCGTATTCCATTTTGTTATTTTTATTCTCTCAGTTAGACAATTATTTTGAATTATATTTAAGTAATTGAAGACTATATGAGGTGTACAAATATACTTCCCATCTCTTCCCCTTTTATTAACCCAAATTAAATTTTGATATGTTAGCTAGTTATATTGAAACATTGAACAGCTGTGACCTTTTATAACTAACTTGCTCAAAGTTACAAGGGTAACGTCATATAAAGATATATTTATACTGGACTCACCTTGGCTATTTACTTTATTCTTGTATGTATGTCGAAACTTCCGTTTTTATATCCGCTTCCGAATTAAATGTATAAGTGGCGTTGTATTTGATAAGAAATATATAAAAAAAATACTATGAATATGTTTTTTTAATAGTAAATAAAATTGCAGAGCCGTGGATGCGGAACGATAATGTTTTAAAAAATTATTTGTTAAAAAACATTGCGTCATTTTACAAAAAACATTGCATCAAAAAACGAAATTTATTCAATATTTATACTTAGCTTATTTCCATTACTTTTTACAGCATTAAATTCATTAATTCATTTTATTAATAACAAAATAACAGCTCATCTCTATGTTATAAAAATACACCATGCACTAAAATAACCTCGATATAACACTAGGTTCCATCTCTTTCCCTCTTCAACAAATTCAAAATTTTCATTAATTAAATAGACTCTTATAAGCACTTTTGAATCGAATGAACATATAAACAAAGAAAAAAAGCTACCACCGGTTCGGAAGGCAGTTCTGGTGAGAAGAGCCGGCAAGAAACTCAACAACAAAACAAATCACACACACAAAACTTCTTTACTCCATTCTCTTTTACCAGCGTGTGATTATTGTATTACAAATACATCTATTAAGCTGACTAACGCAATGCTTAATACGATTACTCAACTAGAATTTGGCACGGTGAGGTCGGTGCAATTCACAACCTCGCCTTCCCGCCTCCACCACCTCCTCGCTTCGACACTTTCACTCACTTCGGCCTTCTTCGTTTATTTTAGACATTGAATTGTATTTTATTATTAATAATGAAAAAAATTAGAGGCCAGTCCTGGCGCAGTGGCACAAAGTGTAACTGTAAAATCAACTGGTTGTGGGTTCGATCCCTACCCGAGGAAATGAAATATTTATTTACATTTATATTTCTTCGCTTTGGTGTCGAGGCAAAGCGCGACGTTGAGTTCCGCCACTCGACACCGCAATGCCTCCAGAACTTGGCGGAAAGTGGGAAACGGAGTACCTTAACACTGAGGGATTCAGCGTGAAGCTGATAAAAAAAAATAATGAAAAAAATAATAATAAGAAAATCTACTTCTTTTATTATTATTATGCGTTTAAATTATATATACTTTTAGTGTTATATAATAGAACCGTTACCGTAAATGGTTCTTTTTTTTTTTGAATCGTAAAATAGATAAAATGTTATGTGTCTGAGTTATTATTTTTATTTAAATTCGGCACAAATTCCAAGTGTCTATAAAACGTTCCAAGTTTATGACCTATTAACTATACGTAATTATTATTATTATTAAAATCGAATGACTTGTTTATTTACATTTTACAAGAAGTAAAACTATTTTTATGTTATTCTTAAGTATTTTGTTATTTGAAGCTGTTTTTTATATAAATGTATTTTCCGTCTATGTTTATTACTTAATAATAGTTGGTTGCTGGTGTTCTTAATTATTAAAATACTTTCTCAGGGTTCCATATCGTTCAAATAATTATTTGAACGATATAGAAATATAAAATGAATATATAATTACCAATGATCTCCTATCAAATCAACAAAGAAGAAAAAAATATTACTTCAGTTCAGTTCTTCATTTGTGGCGTCACCAGCGAGCTATAAAAGAAACAATAAGAATAAAAATCCATAAAAGATCCACACGAAACACGAACCTGTACCCATGTCTGAACTCTATAAACCGGTTTAAATTTGCAGTCAAACGGAAGAATTCGTACTAAATATCACTTGATCACCTTCCAAAGTTGGATCCATGACAAGCATCCTACAAATGCGTAGATGCTATACATATACTTTGTTATTGTTATTTTCAATGACAATGGTATTTTGTCAAAATTATAATATTATTGTTAATTTAGATAGTTAAATGAGGCCGTCGTGGCGCAGTGGCTCAAGGGTGGGACTGTAAATGCGATGCTTGTGTGTTCGATTCCCGTTCGGGTTAATTTTTATTTATTAATGTTTTAATTTCTTCGGTCCAGTGTCAAGGCAGAGTGTGACTCTAAGTACCATCATTTAATACGGTTCCCTCTGCCTCTTCTGCTATGTACAAGATTACAGCGTGACGCAAAAAATTTAGCATATTATGTATGTATCTTTTATACGACTTTAATTAAAAAACCTACCTAGAGTGACGTCACACATTTTGCAATTTGACACCGAGAAACTATTAATTAATCATTTCAGCAACCAGCAACAGTTTAGAGATTATTTTGGTTCATACAAATTTTAAATTTTAGTTATTACTCAGAAATATTATATTTTAAATGTGACGTCATACCGTGTCACACTTCGTCGACCTACTCCCTCCCCATTAACGTATTACGTCATTTATGGATGCCTCCTAATGTTAATAATAACTTGTATATTTTTTATCAGCTTCACGCTGTATCCCGCACACGGCAGGGTAGGCAGAGGGAACCTAATGTTAAGACATTCCGTTCCCCACTTTCTGCCAAATTCTGCAGGCATTGCGTGTTGAGTGGCAGAACTCAACGCCGCTCTTAGCCTCGACACCACCAATCTTTACAGCCCACTTCGTGCCACTGCGCCACGACTGGCCTCATATATTTTAAAACACACACTTAATAAACATTACAATATACTTAGCATTGATAAATGAATAAATGAAATTTGAAACAATATAATTACGTTTGTAGATTGTTATCATCAATTCTATTATTACGTCGTACTAATAAGGTAATTTAGTGCTGATTCGAAACGAACAATCGATTAGTAATTCAATGACTATAAATTTTTTTAAAGATTTTTTTTATTTTTAAACGTCTCGCTGTACTCTGTACACAGCAGAGCAGGCAGAGAAAACCTAGTGTTAAGACACTCCGCTATCCACCGAACACGTTCCGTGACACGTTTTGGACACGTTCCGTGTTGAGTAGCGGTATTTAACGCCACGCTTTTCCTTGACACCAGAACGAAGAAAACGGAAATATTAAATATTTCATTGCCTCGAGTGACAATCGAACCCACGACCGTCACACTCTGTGACCACAACAGGTATCTAACATTCTTATTCGTCATTTTATACAAATTATTTGAGTCCGTAGCGTTAATTTGCAAAATTTTCGTTTGCATAACTGCGGTCGCCCTAATAGGAACGTTGTACGCTGTGACGTCACCGGTCCCACAATATTTTGCAATTCACCATATGCTCTCTTGTCAATGTCTCATTCCCGTTGGTATAACGAACAACCCTCCCCCCCTCCCCCTTGTTTATAGACAAAGGAATCGTTGCTTTAAGCAGTGACAATGTCATTTGTATACGAAAACTAACTATGAAAGTTCATACCAGTACATAAATTTCATTTATTTGACAATTTACATATGTATATTTATGGATGGATATAACTGGAGTAAATGTGAACGCGCTAGGTTGTGGCTTCGATTCCCGCTCGAGGAAATGAAATATTTAATATTTATATTTCTTATAACAGGGCCAAGCGAAGCTCAACACGCATTCGCTCTATAATTCGTCGGAAAGTAGACAGCGGAGCGTTTTAACACTAGGGCTTTTCTTCCTACCTGCTCTTCCTGCTGCTGTAAAGCTGAATTATATGTAACTGAAACTAATAAAAGGACCAATTGTGATTATAGATATGAATCTTAACTCAAAATAGTTATTTATTATAAATAATTAGAATTGTTTGAAGGATCAATAGTAAATTTCGCCAAATATATTTTAACTTTCAGAATTTCATTGAACTATCTAAAACTATCACAAACTGAACAAAACAAACTTTAAGGATAAATATCCTTAAAGTTATATAACTTAAGCTAGAAACGTATTTGATATGAAAACTGAATACGAAACCACTTGTAAGGCCTTTGTGAGGTGATGACATGTTGTAAGGGTTGCCAGATTTTCAGAAAAAATTGAAGAAGTTTCGATGTTTTTTACATTTTGTCAAAATTGTTGGTGAAATTGTAGAAAAATAAATTGTAATAAAAATAAATAAATCAGCTTCACGCTGTATCCCGTACGCAGGGTAGGCAGAGGGAACCTAGTGTTAAGACACTCCGTTCCCCACTTTCTGC
>DWAN01003019.1:0-14093 GCA_018230445.1 Heliconius hewitsoni | reverse complement strand
ATCGAACCCACAACCAGTCAGTTTTACAGTCACATTTCGTGCCGCTGCGCCACGACCGGCCTCAACTTAAAGCTTTATTTATTAACATGTGAACTACATTTTCAGAGTCGTTGTAAATTGTAATAATTAAAATTAAAATATTAACTTTGTTATATACATATACTATTATAATTTAAGAAAAATAAGAAACTTGAGCCAATATACAAAATAGCTTTCCATTTTCTTGATTTAAAACCAAGGAACTCTTTGTACGGGATTGCCGTTGCATTGTGGACCTGACGTCGGTACACAAAGTCAGTTCCTATAATGTAACAACTACGTTGGTCGAATTCGTTAAGACAGTTGAATTAAAATTTAAAAATTAAGTAAGAAAAATACTTATTAAGAAAACGTATAAAAATTTGAAAGTAGCGGGATTGAACCCGCGTTTCCTTGAAAACCTTCCAACCGCTCCAAAAGTGATATGAATGCATATGTTAAGATTATTTACTATGTTGTTTCAACATATTACAGAAATCTACGTTTCACCATTATCATTCATTTCATAATTCAGAAGAAAACTAAATAGTGAATTCCTTCATTCTTTATTCCTTTTTATTCCAAAGAAGCGCGGGTTCAAATCCCGCTACGTTCAAATTTTTATACGTTTTCTTAATAAGTGTGGAATAACGCTTTATCAATGTTAAAAAGAAAAACTATTTTTTTTTGTTTAGTTATGGCGCAGGGGCACGAGCGTACCCACTTGAGTAATTGAAATATTTAATATTTTACTTTCCTCGAAAAGTGGGAAACATTTTACAGTACAAATTTGCAAGTTATTGCGAAAGGTGATATTAATTAATCAAATTTTAGTTTTTTATTCGGACATGAAGTTATTGCTGTTAGCTCATCTGAATTTTACAGCGATGCCGGGTGAGATGAAAAGAAGAAAATCTTTTCCTAAAAACTCGCTAGAGTCAGCAAGAGAGTCTCCTGCGGTATTTGAACCTTTCCAATACAAGCAAACCAAAGTTCCCTATTCTGAGAAAACCAGTCGCGAACAAAGCAATGCTTTTTATTGAGCTTATATAGAAAAGAAAGATTATATAGAATAGAGAATGAAGGGACTTACCACAAAGTTTGTTTTGATCATTTTATAAAATGGATGATAATGGTGATATTTGCATTTCTATAATATGTTAAAAACAACAAAGTAAATAATTCTCTCATATGCATTTATATCACTTAAACATAATTATATGTACATTATAATTCCCAGCTAAACGTTTACTTTGTCAACGAACACATAAATTCTGCATTCATAAAACACGATAGCAAGCGTTTTATGAATTAAGAATTCATTTTATAACATCACAGATTTAAATTTAAAACGTACGTTATAATTTAATATGAAAAATATGCAGCAATAATGAAAATTCTAAAACAAAGTGTATACGTAAATAGAAAACGTGCCTAGGATGTATGTTTAATTATATTACAAAGGAGATATTTGAGGCTAGTCGTGGTGCAGAGGCATAAGCGTATGACTGTTAACGCAACTGGTTTTGGGTTCGATTCCCACTCTAGAAAATTAAATATTATATATTTTAATCTTCGTTCTGGTAAAACGGTACACACAATCCCTTAAAATCGGCAGAAAGTAGAGAATGGAAGTATTTTAATGGAAACGGATTATTTTAGCACTAAGTTCCCTCTGTATGTTATGTTATGTGTTGATACAACGTGAAGAAAACAGAAAAAGTTTATACGTAAACAGAAAACGTGCCTAGGATGCATGTTTAATTATTTTACAAAAGATATACATCAGTGCGTTTGACCTATAAACGGGTTCCGTACAAAAATAATACTGTTTGTAAAAGGCAAGGGTTACGGTGAAAGCCTTCGTAAACATTACCTCCGCCTTAGAAGGCTCTAGAGACTCAAATGGCAGGTCACATTCTTGATGTTGAGTCACGTTTTAGAAAAATAATGGTATTAAAGTTATTTTGAAATCATTTTCATAATGGAGTCTTTGGTATATATATTTTATGAAAAACTAGTCGTTACCTGCAACTTTGTTCGCTTGAACTTGTGTCATATGAATAATCCTGATTTTTCCTGTCCTATAAGAATATAATGAAATCATCTCTTAGTGCTCTCCTATACTCCCCAAGGAATCTATTCTAAATTTCAGCGTTCTACACCGCGTAGTTTCGTCTATAATTTGTCTACCATACATTTATTAAAGGATTCAAATTTGAATATCTATCAGATATAACAAAATCAGAGGCCAAGCGCGGCGTTGAGCTCCGCCTTTAAGCACGCAATACCTAGTGAATTCAGCGGAAAGTGGGGAACGGAATTATGTACCCAGGTTAACTTTGCCTACTCTGCTATGTGCGGCATACAGCGCGAATGTAAAAAAAAGAAGCCCTACTATATTACTAATTTGTACTCCTATAGTTAATTATGTGAAAAATGTTTGATAGGAAAATCACTTTGAGCATTTAGAATGCGTCAAATAAATTTTAAGTTAATCACGAGTGCGAAGTCGCAGTAAAAATCTAGTCAAATATAAATAAAATTTTTACACGTCTGTTTCACTGAGAGTGAGTTCCACCATTAGAAATGTCGCCAAAGTAACTTCTCAACTTAGATATCATTAATTCTTCTTATCATTATTCCATGTCGGGAATTTCAACATGAATATTTTAATAAAGTAAGAACTCTATAATGCAATATGAATAATGGAATTCTAAAATGATTTTATTTCATTTCATACAATAAAGAGAGAGAGAGTAAGTTTTTTGGAAAGTAATTTTGTTTCGTTATTATTATTTAAGCTTCACGCTGTATATAGCAGGGTAAGCAGAGGTACCTTAGAGTTAGGACACTCCGTTTCCCGTTTACCGTTCAGTTTACGTGTATTATACATGTTGAGGAAGGAATTTTTGTGTGGGACTCATCGCCGCGCTTTGTCTTGTATTATCACGAGTTACGAAATGAAAATAATTCATTCTTGTGATTGGGAATCGAATTCACATTACTCAAATTTACAAACAGATTCTGTGCTGCTCCACTACGACGGCCTTCGATGATTATATGTATATTTTTTCTAGTAGTGTCTGAGAATATAGCGTTCAGCAAAACAAATTTTAGCTTTATAATATTAACATACATTTATATTCTTCTGAGTTAAATTGGAACCCATAATAATTAAAATAAGGCGGAGTGCCAATGGTACTATACTTTTAGACAAGATTTTTTCATAGCGTTACGATTTATCTCCCACATTGCATACTAGGAAGAGGGAACTTGGGAACCTATTATTAAAATATTTTGTTTGGTTCTCCACTTTTCGCCGCATTCCTGAGGCACTGTGTGTTAAGTAATGGAACGCAACGTCGCAAAAACCAAAATATTAGAGCATAAAACTTTTGAAATCCGAGTATTAAGTTATCCACCAAGACTCATATGAGACAATAAAATTTGTATAACAGAATCACAATAGCGAATTTGCGGAGCTTTATTTTTGCTCTATAAAAAAGGTTTATTGTACTGCTTATTTTTATGAAAGGAACTAATGTTGGGACGGAGAAAAGGGGAGAATTAAGTTGTCAACTTCGAAATGTCGAGGGAAAATTATTATATGGACAATATGAAATGATCATTACACGCATACAACAAAATGGGGAGTCTGTATTTTGCTCTTGGTTGTTCGTTTAGTCGGTTAATATTTTTTTTTTGCCTTTTTTTTAGCTTCACGCTCCCGCATGTCACAGGGCAGGCAGAATTATCCCAGTGTTTTCCGACGAATTTTAGAGGCATTGAGTTGTTGGACTCAACGCCGCGGCTTATCCCGATGCTAGTGGGAAGAAATGAAAATATGAAATATTTTATTTCCTTGAATAGAAATCGAATTCACAACCTTTCGCCTCTATAGTTACAGGCTTATGCCCCTGTGCCATGACTGGCCCCAGTTTGACCTAGTCGTTTCATTTTACTGGTAATTTGATTTCATAAAACATTGTACTCATTTATGTATATGTTGTATGTATATTTGTAAACTGCTGATTAAGGAAATGCGCCTGGGGAATACGACGATTGTGTTTTAAAAGTTGTTTTAATGGATTAATATATCAAAATGGATTGGCAGAAATTTTTCGCTATTTACGTCATATAGCAGGGTAGGCAGAACCTAATGCTATGACGTAACCGTATTCACCACTTTGAATCCAATTCTTGAAACATTGTGTGCGTGATGGAATACAACGCCGAGGTTAGTCTTCATACTAAGAAGACAAAACTCGACTAGGCAGAGAAAATGAAATGAAAGTGGGAATCGAACCTACAACCGTTGCTTTTACTGACAAATGCTAATTAGAGACTGCTAAAATAATATTTGATGGTTTCAGCTTCAATTTTTATATAAAACAAAATCATTTTGATTTTATATAAATCAAAATTCCAAATGAGACATCAAACGTCAAAATTCCAAATGATTCATTGAACATAATAGTAGATTCATTCACTGATATTAAAGTGCATATACCAAAACACAAATAAACAATTTAAAAATTTTTGTCTGTCTGTTTGTTTGTCCGACCGAATTTACACGGGAACTGTTTTGTTTGCAGTTCGCGCTTACTTACCGCCCATCTAAATAGATGTGAAATAAATAGACATTTTTCTATTAAATGTGACAACTTTGCAAGCAAAATCAAATGAAATCCCAAAAGATTAAGATCCATAAATCCTTAATCAATAACCAACTTTACTTCTTTCTCCCAAACAACAATTTACTGTGTCCTTTTCAATCCGGTTTCCGATCCTTCCACAGCATAGTTTCGGCACTAGCACACCGAATGTCCTCCGTAATATTCAATATTACGGAGGACATTCGGTGTGCTATGGAGAACAACAAGCTCACTGTTATGGTACTATTGGATTTCAGCAGTGCTTTGAACTCGTTGGTTTTGACATGCTTCTTGGTACTCTTCGAGCAGTCAATATTTCTTTTACAGATATAAATTTGTTCAGTTCTTGTATTCAATGTGTAAAAGCTAACGATAACACATTAACTTCGCTTGAGCTCACTGCTGGCGTCCCTCAAGGCGGCGTTCTTTCTCCACTTTTTTTCTCTGTCTGTATTAACAATATTTCAAAAGTCATTACTTTTCCTTTCCATCTGTTGATATGCAGTTTTATCGTCACGGTATTTTAAATGAATTGCCTGAAGTCATTGAAAGGTTAAACAGCAATCTCAGTGCTATACAATCTTGGGCGGATTCTTTGTATATGTATTTATATAAGTATTTGGATATTATGTTTCCTCTTTATTGTTATTTTTTAAAAAAAATCTTTTTAATTTTTCTCTTTATTGATAACTGCACAATACTCTTTTTCCGCTGTTTGACAGTCATCCACTTCCATTGGTTGGCTGGACAGATATTTTAAAAATAAACTCACCTTTGCTAACTAACCTTTTAACTTTTTGTTTCATAATATAAAATAATACTTTAACTACAGTTTAATTAGTCCGTAACAATATAGACAACCATATTAAAAAATATTTTTTTCTTTAACTATTACTCCT
Source organism: Heliconius hewitsoni (assembly GCA_018230445.1). Lineage (NCBI taxonomy): Eukaryota > Metazoa > Arthropoda > Insecta > Lepidoptera > Nymphalidae > Heliconius > Heliconius hewitsoni. Next base: position 8,518 of record DWAN01003019.1, on the reverse strand, counting down.
ATAGTTCAAGCGGGGGAAACCGCGTGAAGGCAACTAGTCATTTATATAGTCTTCACTTCATATTTTTAGTACGACCTTTGATTTGTAAACACAAAACAACGATGACAATGTCTTAAAAAGTAAACAATGACGATTATGTCTTAAAAAGATAACACACTTAATAATGATGAAAACGTCTTAAAAAGTCATTCTGTAAAATGCTATTATATAAACGAATGTGAGCAAATAACAATGTCGGTACCCGATGGTTTAATAGAGCATATGCTTTTAATATAAGTGCTCTTGATTCTGCGTGAACTCGTGGAATAATAACGTATCCCGCACATATACTATAGGATACGAGACGGGATAGGAACAATGAATCCTTTTGTTTTGTTCATACATACATATTTTAAGGGTTAATAGGGCTGTTTATAATTTTAGTTATGTTAATGTTTTTTTTTTTAAGTTTACGATGTAATCCCTATATAGTAAGGTAGGCAGGCCTAATTTTGTCGTTAAGAATCTCCGTTTCCCTTCCACCCAATTTTAGATAAAGGGATAATGCAGGTTGAATGGCGGTGGTGTTGTTGTTTTGTTACCAAATCAAGGATAATAAAGAAATTATAAGCTCATTTTTCTGAAATGGCGTCGAACCTGCAACCATATCTCCGTGTTAAAACTTATAAAAGTGATATGAAATTTATGTAGAGTAGAGAATAGAGATCTAACGTTAAGTTCACATATTGTTTTACCTCAATCTGTTTGTTAATCGTGAAAAACATTTTCATTATAAATGTTCTGTATCAAACTTGAACTCATAAATATTTTATTTAAACATAATTCTTCCTTATAATCAATTCTATTACCACAAAAATCAAAAAACACCTGCAAATAATACAATAACAAAGAAAACTTTTCACATCACTACATCGTATCAGGTTGTAACTTCGTATAAAAAGCGAAGCTAAATACACTAACGGTACAAATAAAAAAAAAGCTTCCTTGTTGTCTTCTGTAATCAGAGTTACCCATTAATTGACCTCACTTCCCCCTAACTCTCACTCCGTAGTATCCTCCTATTTCAACTATTTACGTAAAATTAAGCTTCTCAGCTCAGTAATTAATGAACCTTCTCTAATGGTTGGGATGGCTAAAGTGTATTGGATATTGTATTTATTGTATTTATTTTATTTATCTACAGATTTTAATATATTATTATATAAAAATTCTTTATTATTATTTACTATTTTGAACATAACGTTTGAAATATTTATAATTTTAAATAGTCAGACTATACATACTGAGGCCAGGCATAAAGTGTGACAGTAAAATCGACTGATTGTTTATTCCCCACTCGAAGAAATGAAATATTTATTGCCGTTTATATTTTCATTTCTTCGTTCTGGTATCAAGGGATAACCCGGCGTTGAGTTCCGATACTCAACACTCAAATCCTCCAGAACTCGGCGGAAAGTGATGAACGGAGTAGTTTCCCTCTGTCTAACCCGATGTGTGCGGGATACAGCGTGAAGCTGATTTAATTTAATTGATCAAATACACATATATTGTACAGTACATAGTGGTGCAGTGAAATTGTTCTTGGATATAAACGATTGTAAATTCAATCCACGACCGGTATATTATAAATACCGTAGTATTATTTCCTTAGTTTCTTTGTTCTAGTACAAAATAAAACTTTTAAATTGTTTAATGTTTAGTAGTGGTAGTCCACCATTTCATTCCGGCATGGCGCAGGACCACTAGAGTGCGAATGTAAGCGCGAAGGTGATGAGTTCGATTCGGTCTTAGGGGAATAAAATATTAATTATTTTCATTTCTTTGAATTCCATCATCCCCGCAATACCTGAAGAAAGGGAACAGAAGTGTCTTAATGGTGAACGGACTGTTTTAAGACTAGATTCCTAATTTTCCTTTGTCTACCCTAGCAGGGTATATAGTTAAAGCAAAAAAATAACTAATAGAATGACGAAATAGTATTGACACCTCCAAAATATTTACCATAAGTTTTTGAATCATACAGACTAAATAATTTAAAAAAATAAATTAGTAGATCATTATATAGACAAACTCAAAACTACAATTAATCAAATGAAATCAGTTTAGTTTAACTACACAGCGCAGTTAAATTCTAATCTAGTTACTGTTAGCTCCAATCTAGTGACAGAGTTGTTTGTGTGTACCTATATGTTTAAAAAGAATACAATTAATATTTTTATTTCATATATTTCAAAAAGGCGCATCGGCACATCGCTTAGCTATAAACGACGGTTCTAGGTCTAATTTCCACTAAGGGCAATTAACTATTTTCATTTTCTTCGTCCTGGTAAAAAGATAAAAGGCGGCGTTTAATACTGTTACTTAACACGCAAATTTTTTGATTCTTCAATTCCTGAGATTAGCGCCTTTCACCAAACAAACTCTTTAATCTAATATCAATACATACATTTTAGTATGGATTATTCTAGTCACTATAATATATAGATCGAGTTAGTTACTATGGTGACAACAGTACACACTGGTGTGTCCGCCATACATCCTGTTAATTTATTCGATGGCTCAGTAATAAATTACGTAAACCCTGTCCTACTTCTAGCTTTGTATGTCATCGTTATAATATTGCTATAATTTTTGTTTTTAAAAATTATGTTCATAACAACTTATAGATTCGCGATGTATGAACCTAGTGTTAAATCACTCCATTCTCCATTTTTCGCCGAATTATCGATGTACGTGTTGAATTGCATAAATCAACGCCTCGATTTGTCTTGTTAACAGAGCGAAGGAAAGGCATAATTTATTCTTGCGATTGAGAACCGAACCCATAAGCCTCACGATTTCAGTTACAATTTGCGCCCTAACAGCGCCCTAAATCATACAATGTTTATAATGATGAACCTAAACTGTCTATAATAAAAAAACCCTCTAATTCGCTAATAGGATTCTTTAAATCCCTTAAGCCCTTTCCTGATTGTATTAAATCACGTCCAGTCCAGTATTGCGTTGGTTTCGCTCCAATTTCAACACTTTTTATGTTATTTTTTGAATAAACCATGTTAAAATATACATATCAAGGTCGTTGTGGCGTCCGACTGTGAACGCGACAGTTGGTGGTTTATTTTTATTTGCTCACCCTTTATAAGAGTCCCAAGCGGCGTTGGCGTTGGGACTCAGTGTCTTTACGAGGGTTAGGAAACTAAGTAATTTAACTTAGATTTCCCCTTTCTACCCGGCTATATGCGTGATACAGCGTGAAGCTGAAAAAATATTGAACAAAAATTCCAAAGTAGGACAATGTCTGACTGTAAGTGTGATTATTGTGGAGTCCATACCACTTGGGGCAATAATTGTATAATTTTTTTTGCTCTGCTGGTCTGGCTTCTCGCTGTGCCCTGTCTCAAAGCACGGCGTCGATTTCAGTCACTCACCACGCAATGTCTCTTAAATTAGATGGAAAGAGGGAAACGGATTATTAGCATTAGGTTCCATTTGCCTACCTTACTATACGGGAAACAACGTAAAGCTACTTTCTGATTAATATATCTTCCCACATCAATCTACAAAAATCAATTGTAATTTAATATTTTCCTTGTAATGGAGGGTTTTCTCAGCTTTTCTTTTGCGTGCTTTATTAAATCATTTGCTCGTCCATTCCAACCCTTATAATGCTTTAGTTCCGCTCTGGCTTTGTCACTTGCTATATTATTATAAAAGGTCATATTTATTCACTAGACGGGTGGGGTGGAAGGAAACATACGACCTATAATAATAATAAAAATTTATTATTACTATTTTAGGTTGAAATTCTGTTTTATGTGATGTCTGAATTGATGTCTGTTTTTTATTATAATAATGTAAGCTGTTTTTATAATATTAAATGTTTTATAATATTCATCATAATATAGTTAATGGAAAATTAGAGACGAAAGAAGGAAACAGAGATTTATGAAGCAAGAGTGAGTGTAAAAGAGGGAGGGTGATATATCAGTTAATCTTCAAGAACACAGTTTCAATGATACTGGTAGAAGGTTATGATAGATATGAAAACGTCTCGGAAGGCATGTTGAGATTTGAGAGAGGGAATTTCTGTAACAGGACAATACTGTCTTAAACTAACTTCGTTGTCTGTTTACCTTTAAAACGGAAATTAGATGCGAGTTTTAGCTAGAAAAACTGAAAATTTTATTTAATACTGTATTTTCATAAACTATACACATAGTGGTAAAAAGGAGACGTCAATTACGATATACGAATATTGCCGATTCAACTAGAGGGAAGGTATTTCGATTCTATTGTAGAAAGGCATGCGTTAAATATTTGTTAATTAGTTAATGTGTAAAAGAATCCATCACAACTGTAATATACGCATGGTTGAAGCCACAACAACGCTATCGTCTTTAACCTGGCATAATTCTTTAACCTGACCTACTTAGCTAGCTAGCTTTATATTCTGGCCCTTAACAAAATAAAATATAATTTTCATCCATCATTTAACTGAACGTGACGTACTCGTATACATTTCCTTGTCTCACTCACATGTCATCGTTGACAGCGTAAAGTACATTTAACCTACCTCTACCCCCACAACTAAATCGATAATCGCTAGCGAGCGCGTAAAATTATATAACAAGCTTATCTTATCAGCACTGTACTGAATCATAATGAACGCTAGCATTATATCATCACTTCGCTAGTGATAAAAGTAAAGTTACGTAACTTTACGACAGTGGTAGAGTCAGTGTACCCATTATGGCGACGTTATGTAAATACTTTTAGTGCTATACTGTACTGTGTGTATAGAGTAAACCTTTTTGAGTTAGCTTTTTTGGTGGAGCTCTATTATGTTCATGCGCGGGTTCAAAATGGTAATGACAGGGACTCTTATAAAAAAATTCATCGTAGTTTTTCATGAAAATTTGGGGACGAAAATGTTGTATGTTTTATGATATATGTTTTTAAATAATAAAATAGACTTTCTGTAAACATATTTATGTGTATAGAAGTTTATTAACATATTTTAAGTTTTAAGTGTATTAGTAAACGCTAATAAATAAATAACTATTTTATATATTTTTCTTAAACACAATAATTCTTTATTTATGGTTAAAGATATTTTTCTTTCGCTTCACGCTGTATCCCGCATGTAACAGGAAAGGCATTTAGGCGACATAATGCGAAAAATGTTTAGAATAAGAGAAAAAATGCACTCATTGTCTCATCGACAGTAAGCAATAACGATTATTTCTTTACTCAAGTACTAGAAATTATTCTTGGCAAAGTTGAAAATTTGTAAGTATTTCCATGCAGAGATCAGTGATCATGTAACCTAAATATAACAAGTGTGTAAGAATTTCCATAATTTGATGGGAACGTATAGATTAGCGGATAGAGCACTTGGACTTGCGAGAGGATTTCCAAGCGGCACGTGTTCAAATCCTGCTATGTCAAAATCTTGATGCGTTTTCCGAAAAAAAAACAAAATATTTTTCTTTTAAAGATAAGAAAAATCTAATAAATCAAAATCTAAATACCCTTCTATACGTATAACGGGTGTATTACTACAAAAAAATGCCAAATAAATAAACTTTGTTAACCTTAAAAAGGTAGGATTTCGGGCAACCCTTTGTATTTTTATACGTAATGTTATCATATTACCTTCTCTGATCTATCTGTTATTCGCAAATATATATATATATATATATATATATGGAAAATTGAATTATCTGGTTTTTATGGTGGAATATAATGACATAAGAAAAGATCTGAGCTCCTGTTAAGGTAATGATATGGCTTATATATTTAATATTATTTTATTATAATATTATGTATTATGTAATTCGTTATTATTGAGGCCAGTCGTGGCGCGGCGGTACGAAGTGTGACTGTAAAAACGACTGGTTGTGGGTTCGATCTCCATTCGAGGAGATGAAATATTTACTTAAATTTATATTTCCATTTCTTCGCTCTGGTGTCGAGACTAAGCGCGGCGTTAAGTTCTGCCACACAATACGCAATTCCTCCGGAATTCGGCAGAACAGAGTGTCTTAATACTAGGTTCCCTCTACCTACACTGCTACGTGTGGGATACAGCGTGAAGCTGATTTAATTTGATTCATTATTATTAGATTTTGGTAGTCCTGGTGAAGGAGCACAAGCGTGTGACTGAAAACGCGATAGGTTGTGAGTTTTATATCACTCAAGGTAAATATTATATGAGACAATGTTCCCAACTTAAGACTTGGCTGAAAGTGTGCACTAAGTTTCCAGGTTCCTCCTGTCTTTCCGGATATGTGCGTGATACAGCATGAATCTAAAAAACTATTAGTTGATAAAATGATGCCATTGCTGCACAATATGTTAATGCCTAACAATACACGCGACGGTTACGTGTTCGATCTCTCAGAGCAATAAACTTATTAACCTATGACATGTTCTACGGTAAAAGGTGGTGTGAGTTACATCAGAATGATTAACAGAATGCTTATATGCTTATATGATAGCGTTCCTCTATAAACGGAATTTTCAATATATTTTTTTTAGTTCAAATCAGTTAGTTCCTGAAATAAGCAAGCTTATTCAAACAAGTTCATCATATTTTTATTAGACTAAAGTAGAAGTAAAGATTTATAAATGAAATTCATAAAAGTTTCTTAAATGATGTTTATGTATGTTTAAATTTATAACACAGTTACTAAACATATTATAATATTCGGGAGGCATTGCGTATTGTGTGGTGGAACTCAACGCCGTACTTTGCCGCAGCAGAGTGAAAATGAGAATATTAATTAAAATTTATTAATGAAATATTTTCATTTTCTCAAATGGGCTTCAAACCCACTACCAGTCGCGTTTACAGTGGCACACTTGTGCCCCTACGCCACAACTGGCCTCACATAGTATAAATGAAAATTATTAAATAGATAGTTTGAAGAAAACTAAATACGAAATGCGTTAATAACTTGAATAGGAATATTATAAAATATTTTTAGCGCTTCATTAGTTGACCGAAAGTCGTAAATACTTTAGGCAAGACAAATAAGATGAATACTTTGACTTGCTTTTGAATTATTGTTTTTTGTTTATTGTTTATTTATATATTTTTGTTTAAATAAAATTATTTAATTTAACGTCAGCCTGTTCAATTTTTAAGGCTTATTTATAAATATTTAATTATTTTCATTTAATCACCATTTCAGTTCAAAATGGCCTCAGAAAACAACATAGTACCTATTCAACGTTTTTTTGATTCTTAAATTTAATTAAAATTCTTAATCCGTCCGCCTTATTTTCTAAAACGACAACTTTCCTTTCGAACCGTCTCGCACTCCTACTTCCAACTTGTTGCCGTGATATGACTCGTAAAATATTTTTACTTTGCATTTTATTATTTTTATTACTATGTTCTTTTGTCAGAAAGCTATTTATAGTCTCGCTTCTCTTTGTAACTTTATACTTGCCTTTTATTGTTTAGCTAACTGTCATAGAGAACGGTGTCTTTTTTTGTAATTTTTTTCACTAAGACGTTTTATTTCTTAGGTAAGTTTCAAATATTATTTAGATTTTTAAGAAATATAGTGTTAGGACACTGCGCTCTTCACAGTCCGCAAATTTTTTGAGATATCGATTAGTTACAATTGACATTATTGAATAGACTGAATCAAATAAAATTATTGACTGTTTTGCTATTAAAATATTATATTTTCAGTCAAAATTTATTGACAATCCATTAAACTTTTCCATTCTTATTATGTTTTCCTAGTATAGAGAAGCCAGAGATCCATAATTCTTATAAAAAACTTGTACTTAAATAAAAAAGTTAGTAAATAAAAATAAATCAGCTTCACGATGCATCACAGCAGGGTAGGCAGAGTGAAACTGGTGTCAAGACAATCTGTTTCCCACTTTCCCCCGATTTCTGAAGGCATTGCGTGTTGAGTGACGGAACTCAACGCTTTGCCTCGACACCAAAGTGAAGAAATAGATATATAAATGTAAATAAATATTTCATCTCCTCGAGTGGGGATCGAACCCACAACCAATCGATTTTGTAGGCACACTTGTTGTCTCTGCGCCACGACTGGTTTTAAAAAGTTAGTCTGCAACAAAAAAATGAATATTCTTTAAATTCCATAGAAATATTTAAGTAAATTCTTGATTATTATAAAATTTCAACTCCGTCATGAGTACGTAAAGTCAAAGTTACTAATTAGTCAATAAGACATGTTTAAAAGTAGGTCGTAATTAGAACATGGCGTCAGTTCGAGTGGAGTTGTAAAATATTTTTAGTTTTCATTATAAAAGTACAGTTACGGGAAGGAAAATGGAGTGTTCAACTATACCGTTCTCCCTCTCTTGTATGTATTAAGACTTAGGACACTATCATATTTCAACTATATAATTATCATATCATCCACTTAGGGTGTAAACATGCTAGCAGCTTATAAAGTAAATTATTAGACTGGACAAAAATTACACACACATACATATATATATATATATATGTATGTGTGTGAAATTT
>DWAN01003018.1:0-14096 GCA_018230445.1 Heliconius hewitsoni | reverse complement strand
AGGTTCCCTCTGCCTAGCCTGCTGTGTGCGGGATATAGCGTGAAGCTGATTTATTGATTAATTTATTTTATTATATATATAGCATATTATTTATCAAGCGTTTGTCTGCTTGTAAAGGTTATGTCTCAATGTACAATTTTACAATCAAACATCACAATACACCGTTATGAAGCATTTAATACCAGCCAGACAACTGATAATTTATAGCCATACTTATTTTGTCATACGTAATTAGAATTACTCTACGACTTCTATTCACTTTAAGAATGTATTTAAAAATACATTTTTACAGCATCTCCCTATATCCTGTACATTGCAGGATACGCAGAGGGAACCTTGTATTAAGGCACTCCGTCCCCATTAAGACACTTCCGCTCACCGCTTTCCACCGATAAATTGGTAGAAGATCACAGATAGAATATCAAAGTCTCCATCGACATCGACACATGGAAGTGTGTGGTAAAAAAGTTATTCAAGTTTTAGTATGTATGAGATCTATAGTGAATTTCATATTATTTATTTGCAATGAGCGATGTTTTATTCATTCAAATGTTTATAAATCAGACTACATATATATTTACTTTATATTTATAGTAACACGGCTTTATTTACTTAAACTTATTTTTATATTATATCCAAAGGATATTTTTTTAAATATATCTTTTTAATAAATGTATCCTATGTCCTTTCTAATACCTCTAAAAATATAATATTTCAAAGCGAACAAACTTACATTCACATTTATAATAATATATAGTACGAGGTATGACATACATACGTATTGAAAAGAATATTATCATTCGTTTTTTTATCCAAAACTAATATAGTCGGTATATACGTACGTACGTACGTAAATTATATAAATAATTTGTTGATATTAAAGATGTTTTGATTTTTTCTTTTTCTAATACAAATACAACAATCATTTTTCATAGTTAGACCCTCAAATATGTTTAACAATTAATTTACATATTTAGATATTGAACAAACTACTTTACATATAAATGAAGAGAAACACTTGTTTAAAAGAAACGGTTTCGTTAAATTTAAAGATCTTGACCCCAAGTATCAATAATAACAAATTGGCGTATCTAAGAAGTATTCTAGAATAGTGCATTGTCACCTCATGGTGCACCAGCTAAGAATTAAACGTATTCAAAAAGATTTCTTAGATATCTCTTTATCTGGCAATAAACGTAAATCACTTCCCACATGTACCTTATGAAAAATTTATGTATCACAAATAAAAATTATTTTTGTTCAAAATAAGAAGTTACATGCTTCATATTTTGAACGTCAATTAATTTACCACCAGTTCACTAAAGTTAAGGCTTCAAATGTACATTTAAATATTTATGACAATGTTACCATTGGAACAGAATGCAAGGAGCATGTCATTCCCAAGGTGTGTTATTGTATATAAAATCATAGATTTTATAATAATCAGGCAGATCTTTTAGGGAATATAAATTTGCGCGTTCCGAGCAGAGTCTAGACGTGCGCTTGTCGAGTCTAGATTGTTGTATGAACCAAATGCCAGATCCAATGTAAATCAATATTCTTCTCTCTAACAAGAACGTATAATAAGGTGTGACCAGATAGATATTATTGATGTTTTAAGACTATTGAGACTGTTCGAATCGAACGTTTGGATGTAATATTTTAAGTCATTTGTACAAATTTATTTTATTATTTTTCTTAAATAATTGCCACATTAATTATATTTATTATTACTTAGTTTAAGGACCATGTTAAGTAAGTTAGGTAGGCACTAAAATGGTCAACGTAAATGATCATATTATATACAATTATTATTTCTTTAGAGACATTTCTTTGTGGCGCTGCACACATATGTTGTTATCAAATATATATTTTATTCTCATATCTTAACACAATAGAAATCGTCAAGATTGTTTATAATCGTTGAAGTCTTTAAATGAGTCTCTTTTAACATGCATTCTCATATTGTGTAACATAATCCCTTTTTTACCGAACAATCTTTTTGGTGTGATGCCCATCAACGTGATCACCAAAGCAGTGTCAACTTGTAAACTCAACCACAATCAAAGTGGTCAAAAACTACACCAAGATGCTTACAAAAGTGACATCCGACAAGACTTTCCATATTCTTTAAGATAGCTACTTGCGTAGTGCCCGTTCAAAATACGAAGTATTCATTTTAGTGTGCATCTTTGTGATATGTGTGTAGACTCTATGCAAAAAAGTGGCCAGATTTTTTTATTAACATAATTTATGCAATTTGTTTTGATATAAAGTATCTATATAAGTAAACGTAGATTGTTTTTACAAGTTAATTTAAACCTACAACTTAGTAACATAGTCATCCGCAATCTGAAATAATTTGACAGTTAGAATGCTGATGGTTTATCTAATTTCTATAAATGGCTTTTACCTTTAAAGTCTACTGCTGTTTATAGAACAAATTGAATTAACTTCCTACGATACTTTTATTAATTCCATTTAAGATTACGCCTACAAAACACTTTATTTTTAGATAACTTTTTTTTTATTAAACATTGTATATTCAAAATGTGTTTAAATAAATGTCACATAAACAACCTTAGCCTTTCGACAGAGTGAAAACTGGTAAAACGAGGAAACTTCGACTACCGAGGCGAAAGTGTTAATAATATCTATTAGCTTCATTCACTCTCCTATTGGTCATTTTGCTTTGCTGTAGAATGGCATAATTAAGAAGCGTATTTGTAAACAAAATAAAAAACTTAAAACTAAAGCATTGTCAGAATAATAAGCAAATTAAATATAAGAGTTTCCAAATTTAATATACAAAATAAAAATAAAGGCCGCGATGAGAAATTAAAAAATATATATTCTTCACTTTCACTTTTCTTCAAGTCGTACCGTTTCGTCGCACCTTTACAAAATTGTCTGACCCGATACCATTGGCCTCCTTATCATTATTTACAAGGCTCACAAGTATTCTTAACGCAGAGCTATTTAGGACGATCAATCTAAAACAATAAGTATGTCGATTTGTTGGCCGCTCATACTAAGCATTACTGGACGTAATTAGTTATTGACACTTATATGTTGTAAAAAAAAATCAGTTTCACGCTGTATCCCGCACACAGCAGTGTAGGTAGAGGGAATCTAGTCTAAGACACTCCGTTCCCCACTTTCTGCCGAATTCTGGAGGCATTGCGTGTTCAGAGGCAGAACTCAACGCCGCGCTTTTGCCTCGACACCAGAGCGAAGAAATGGAAATATAAATTTACGTAAATATTTCATCTCCCCGAGTGGAGAACCGAACCCATAACCAGTCGGTTTTACTGTCACACTTTGTGCCGCTGCACCACGACTGGCCCCTGGTACATTTTATTGGTAGAATTTTCTAAGAAAAGTAAACTTGGAGGACGGTTTGAATTTCGGAACAACGTAGAAGAGCACATACTATACTATAATTACATATTAGATATAATAGGTATATATGTACGCGTGAGCAGCCACAGAACACAATATTACGAACCTGCGTTACCTCCGCCCAAATCACTACCCGTGAAGCCGTACCGACATGAATAAAATAGTTAATTACATAGTATGCTGTATGCACATAACTATAGCCCATTACTGAGTACAAATACATGAACATGGCATTTTGCTCCGTTATACATCTATTATCAAATTATAAACACTGCATAACTGGACGGAAAAGGTGTTTTTGCATTTTTTTTTCACGTTCTATCCTGTATATAACAGGGTTGACAGAGAGGTAACCCGGGAACCTAGTTAAAACACTCCGTTTCTATTAAGACACTTCTGTTTTACACTTTTGCGGAAATCCTAGAGGCGTTGAACGCCGCGCTTCGCCTTCGTAAATTCTGTTAAAGGAAGAGGAAATTAAAATATTTAATTTCCTCAAGGGAGGATCGTATCCAAAACTTATCGCGTTTACAGTCGCACGTTTGTGCCACTGCGCCACGACTAGTCTTAATTCATAAATATACCTATTGGGTTATGTTAAAATAGTAGTGAATACATTAATATTACCTATACTCTATACATGGGAGAGGTGAGAGAAAAGGTAAACAAACCATAAAAAGTTTACTTTATAGGTCACGATAAATGGAGTCGATATATTTTATAAAAATAACTATGAAAGTTATACGCTGATAGAACTGTAAATAATACTATATAACAATGTCTGTAGAACTTATGTAGGTAACCCTTTAAAACTTATTAGAAATCGAATAATAAATGCCTTAACCTGTAATTATTATTTATTAAATAGTTTGAACTAAATACTTTATATATATAAATAAAGTTTATTTATAGAGTATTTAAGAAAAAATCGGCCAAGCGCGAGTCGGACTCACCCATCGAGGATTGTGTACTAATCTGTTGTAACACTAATTTTAAAACATTTTTGTGTCGCTAATGGTGATCAAACGGGAGGTGAAAGTGATATTTTGTTGTACAAGAACGCTTACCGTTAGTGGTTTCTTTTACTGCAAACTACAAAAAAGTACGGCGTAAAATGTTTCATTAACAATATATATTTTATATATATTTCCGCCAGCTTACCTGATCTCTTTATTTTGATATCAATTTCAATATACATAACTATATTTGCATCTTATGATCTCTATGTAGATTACAACTGTCATACCTACGCTGTGTTCAGTTAAAGAAAAATTATTACAGCTGTAGGTACCTAATCTTCCTTACTGACTACTACATTAGGTAATCTAATTATAATAGAAAATAATTCGATTAACCATCTTCTTCTTGTCATATATATTCTAACATAACAATATAATATGAAATAATAAGAAGTTGCATAGATTAAAAAGTGATGAACATGTTTTTCCGTAACCATCTGTATCATCTAGCCTTCGATAAATAAGTAAATACGCAGAGGAAGAAACGAGAAGGTTAATCAAAACAACTTATTAAAACTATAGACACTGCTATGTGTATATAATGCATAAACAACTTAACGGAACATCAGCTATCAATCTTAGACCTAAAAGCAGTTGAAGGCGGTACACGTGGCTGACGTGCGATTAGTCACGTTCGTGTTGGATATTGATATGAGTCTCTCAGCTGGATATTTAATTGTTTGTAACTTTTCGTGTACTATGATTATGATTATTGTAACGAGAAATAAAAACCACTACCATATTTTAGAAATTTCACTTCGTATGTAAGTAACAAACAAAATATAACTTTTATTATAAATGGATGTACACAACTGTATTAAGGGGATTTGGTGATATAGATTAATATTGTTTTTATTTCCGTATCTGGTGACATGACAAAGCGTGACATTGGTTTTCAAGTGGAAAATTCAAGAGGAAAACCAGGGGAAAAGGACTATATTGACCTTTTTTTTCTCTCTGCCTACAAGCGGGAAAAGTGATATTATATATACACTCGGTATGTTAAAATTTAAAAGAATGTCTGTTATCATATATTAGACTAACGGCCTATCTAAGGTTAAAATGAAAATGCTCTCGATTCAGTTACTTTGCTCAAAATAATAATACGTATATTGTTTATAGAAATGAACAAAGAAAAATCCTAATACATATAAATCAAAACATTATCTATGCATATATTATTTTCTATACTTTACGAACTCCAAAATATGATATACCAAATGAAATAAGAATCATCAAAAATGTAAATATATACGCTCTATTTTTTGTGTGAACACAGTAAAGCAAAACTTACAGAGCGTTAAGCACTTTATATTTTATTCAAAATTCAAATATTTCGTTGGTACAAAAACGAATTTAATTTTTATGATAATTCTTAACGCTATATCTGAGTACAGCGAAGCATTCTTTGGCTCGTATCATATTTAAATGTTTGCCACAGAATCCTTGAACACAAGGCCAAAATGCGCTTTACTAAGTATTATTAAAAGCGTAGAATATACACAATACTACTAATGCGCCAGGTGAAACGAAGAAGACCTAATTATATGATAAATCTATTGTAACATAATGCCATTGTTAGTCTTAAATATAATGCATTCTCTTCACATTAATATATTTTTTAAATATAACAGCTGCATAGCGATGATTGCTCGCTGATGCTATGTTCAGCTACCAACTGTTACGTTAGCCAAACCAGAATAGAACTTCATACAGTTGATTAAGGTTTAATTTATCCTATTTAACAAGTTGAAAATATTTGTTGGGTATAGCAGTATATTTTAAATGGCTGATAAAGGTCAATTGGGCATCAACATACCTGTTTACGATGATGTCAGTAACTTCAAAATAAAAAAAATATCGAGATAATTTTTGCAAGAAGAGTTCCTTATCCGACATTTAAATCTTAAAATCCAAGTCATACCGTCTAATATTTATGTTTAGTTGTAAAACGATCATTTTTTTATATAAGATATTACAACTATATCTCGATAGTTACAATATCTTGAATATGATATAAAACATAAATAATGTATGATAGTATATATTTGTTTTATAAAAGAGTGTTAATAAAATAACAACTAGAAATAAACACAGGAGGGCAAACAACTACGAATCAGTAATTAATATTTCCTTGGTTTCGTATAAATATAATCAAGCAAGAAAATGCCTGTGTAAGATTTGAAACAATGTAATTTTAGAAAAAATATATTAAAATGATATAGAAGATAAGATCTAGATATAAACGAATTTCCCTTTACCTACATACAGCCGTCACCATAAAGGACGTGGTCCGAGTACCCGGACAAATGGACGAATGCGTACGACTGGCCCATTATAAATATTACAGCTGTTTTGTTACGACGACCCTTTACGCTACCAGCTGCCCGTTGAACTCCCTACAGTAATTAGATAATTAAATATTTACCGATTTGGTTGTACGATATGGTCCTGGTAAGTGTGAGCTTGAAAAATAACTAAGTTAAAAAAAAATAGTTAATAAATCAATAGCTTATGTATACAGGGAATGAAACATATATACTCTATACTACATGACATATATAATCTAATTTTCTGTTTTGTAAGTGGCATACTGTAAAAAAGTTTCTTTTTATTATATATATTTTAGTTTATTTAACATTTAAAGTAGATTTCTTTAAATGTTCTGATTTGTTTGTCTGTTTCTATCTGATTTAGATACAAGACATAAGTAAGTAGTTAGGTATACAGGTATAAGATTAAATTCATAATCATCAAATAACAAAGCATTTAGATTTTAATGTCATCAAATTGGCTTGTAGGCCGCGTTAGTCGTTTATCCTATTCATGGCTGTTGTTTCAACGGTTAGCGTGGGCGAGTGATTGTTGCACCCACTAGTTGTACCGATAGATTGCAGACGCAAATTAGTCACAATTAAAGGCACTATGCCCAAGTTGGATCAATTCTTAGCAGTTGAGCAAGTAATGTGAAGGTTCTCCATTATCCGGTAGATCATACAAATCATTGTGGCGAAGTTAAGACCTGTTTAACTGCGTGCGATGATTTTCAAATCAAGTACCATTATGAATTTGTTAAATATTTTTGTTACTTTTTTAGCCTTGTCAGACGAAATGTTATGTTGATTTCTGAGAGAAGTTTATGATGTATTATTTTTGAGAGCCACTAACAGCACTCATAATAAAAGTGGTTGCAAAATAAGATTGGTGATTTCACTGATTAGTTATAGCTAGGTGTAGGACATCAATAAGAAAAGCTTTTTATGTTAATTTAAGGCTTATATTAAGGAATGTGAAGGTACATATTGATTATCACATGTCATCTAGTATTTAGTAGTCATTAATAGTCACTTCTGGTTGTAAAGTTGTAAAATTTATCACTAACATTTGTACATTTATTATAGTGTCTTCTCTATACCACATGACATTGGCGAAGTGATTCGTGCTGAACTGCCGCGCTCAAACCAACACAACATAAAACAAAGAATTGAAATGACTTTTACAATATAGTAAAGAAAATATTTTGATAATAAAATCATAGTATCCTTGCATATTTCGAAAGCAAGGAAAATATTAGGTCAGCGTTCGACTTCCTTTAAGTCTTCATCTACAGTTGTTATATAAAATATCATAAACTAGTAGTATATGTAAGACGAATTCGATTATTATTGATTTCTTAGCTCCGTTGTCCAAACAAATCTACTGTCTGTAACATTACAAGGCCAGCCTCTCAATATTCCGGATATTGACCCGCTTTTGACTAGCCGTGATATTTATTACCTTTGATTTATGTAACGTACCTAATAAAGAAAAATCAATTTAAACTGCCGACGATGAAACGACTCAGAAACTTGACGTGCTTATTTATATCTGTTTATATATACAATACAACAATTATTTATATCTATTTATATACATCTGTAATAGATTAATAAGTTATTAGTAAATGATACATAGAAAATAATTAAAGATTATATAAATTGTTGAAACTTTAATCAATTTTTATTGTTATTAGTAGAAAGAAATAGATAAAAATAATAAATCTGCATAATAGTATAAACAAATGTTAGCTTCACAAAATGTTTTATATTATTCGCTCCCATATATTAGGTATCGATGCATTAAAACAATATCTATAATAAATATTGTTTTAAGGGATTATTTGAAAATATTTATCTCAAAATGATCAAGTTTCAACTTGTATTCTACTTCATAATACATTTATGACATGATTTCGCCACAGTTAAAAATAAATCGTAGGTTTATATTATTTTCTGAAAACATGTTTTACGTAACAATCCTATATTTTTACATCTCTTATTATTATTGATTTTATTTCTTTTTCTCTGATTAATTTTAGTTTCACAATCTGTCATATCAGTCACATGATTGAATGCCATATGATAACAGCGTATTGCTTAAGCTACGAATCGTTCAATTCCCAAAGATTTTCAAAAAATAATTTATTTACCCAGAATTTCCATTGGTTTTGTTCAAAGATGATTTGCTTAAATATGATTTGCCGTGTACCTAACAAGGCAAATTAATTGTTTTTTTGGATAATCGTGTAATGCACGAGTGAAAAATATTCTTATCTTAAAATATCTTTAGTCGTGTATCTATCCGAAAATGGTTGCTTCACATTAATAATAACAATGAGAATAGTTAAGTGCGATATATCTTGTAACATCATAAAAGATTACAGCTGACAGCGCAACGCAAGAAGGAAATCCTAGTGATGCAAGAAATTACTCAACATAGACTTTAACATCAAACCTTTCAAGCAAATATTATAATTCTATTATATTTTTAATACTTAAACTACTTTAAAACACTTCTTCATAACCAGAATTTTTTATTGTTCGACATTTTACCTACGTTATTCTTTTCTGTTTGCATGTAATTTGGCCCCAATTTTATATTTCATTGGTTTTCGTTATAATGTACGAAAATACGACTAATAGTTGGGCAAAATTAACTCACTTTATTGTTATAGCTATTTTAAAACTTTTAATACACATATTTATACTGTGTATTTTATTGTGACTTCCAACAAGATACAACTTATAAAGCGTCAACAGATACACTCACTATCACTACTACACTCGATGAAAATAAAAGCAATTGAAATAATTGATGCTACAAGTGTCTTACTACGTACAAGGGCCATTCAGTCCCCTTCATATCTCCAGAGCCCAGCTCCAGACGTATGAGAGTGTAGTTAAGTAGCTCTTAAAATTAAATTTCATCTAGTTGACAACTAAAATGTTGTAAGTTTAAAATACATAATTTAAGATAATTTAACACTACATTTCAAAAGACTAAAAGTAATTAAAAAAAAACAAAAGATTAAGAGTAATTAATTTGTGTATTATGATATATTTGTGTATTGAATCTATATAAAAAAATCATTTCAATTATAAGATATCATTAAAAACCACTTCGAATAAAGTTAATAACTTACACCCAAAACAGTATGTATGAGTCACCAAACAGACGATAGATTGAAAGTTTCAAGCTATTCCAACTAGATACGATTTAACGACTTTATCGACTTTTATATATATAAAATGTTTTTTGTATGTCGATATCGATAAACTAAATTACTGAATTTTATTTTGTTTTAATAATATATATAATTTTGTCATGTATATATATTATAATACTGTAACCCGAAACTGTATTGTAACTGTACCTATTTGCAAGGAATATTTAATAATAATAAATTCTTAATAAGAAATTTATCAGAGTTAATCAGAATTTCAATGTGCAATTTAAATAAATATCATCGAAACATATAAAATTTATATTACATAATGTTACTAATTATTCCATACTCTCAGTAAATAATAAACAATCCTTGCTTTCTTTGACCATATTAACAAAAAAATAGTCTCCGTATTTCGACATTTTCTTTGTATTATTTTCTTTACGATCAGACGCAGTGAACACAAACATAAACTGGGTCGACATTAAATGTTTTAACATAATTCTTTCACCTCCAACGTACTGCTCGCTTAGTCACTTCCTTGACGGAATTAAATCTGACTCCGTTTACGGTAAACGTAAATATTGCCGGCTATTTTAAATAGAATGACTGGTTTCAAAACGTTCACGACTACTGTCAGCGCATCTGTTTAAAAGCGACCATATTACGAAATATAATTTCATAAGGTCGAGACATTTGTCAAACATGTATTGAAATCGATTGTTAAGAGAGTGGGACACTTTCACTATATGAATCAAGACTTGATCCAGTTCCTTCAGCGGCTGTGAGGACTGAGGATTAAGATCGGACTCCGGAATAATTCACAACACGTTTTACAAAGGCTGCGCACACACATCGTTGCATAGTTAGGCAACACTTTCTATTCTACGCTACGGTTAACGAATAACTGCTCATTTAATTTACATGAACCACGGACATAATTGACGCATGAGATGCGGTCCGATAATGGATTACATAAAGGTCATTAATAGTTTGGAGAGCTTAATGTTGAGCAAAAAAAAAAAAATTAAGGTGTCTTAAAAAAAATTCTCTTTTTTTGTAATATTATATTGATACTTTCGTGTTTCTTCTAATTTATTTATTCTCTTCAAAAATCTTGCTTTAATTAACTTAGAATGGTTGACAAATATTAGTATATTTAAATGTAATTATTTCATTATAAATGGTGAACATTTTATTAGGTGCTTTAAATAATTTAGAATGTTTTAAAACCATATTTATGAAATATATTTGAGGACACTTTCACTTTGCATATTAAACTAGAAATATAATTACCCCACTATAAAAATCTTTAATTACCAAAACATCCCGCGAACGACGTCGGCGTAGTCTTTTCAGTTTGCATTGTTAAGATGTTACGTTGTTTCAAAATTTTAGAAAACACCTTTGCAATAATTATATCTTGCTAACAGAGACGAAAAAAATGACGCAATCAGTTACCGATTACTAAAGACCACGTTTGCATTGATCAGTGAAACTATTTACAAAAAAAAAAGAAAAAATATATATGTATATTAATATAATACCCGCCACGTCGTCACTCGCTTGAACTACACACTTATTTATTGGCTAATATGAATTGCTTTAGTAATCTTGTTGCATTATCATTTAGAAGACTCTATACATTGAAAACTAATGCATTTATATTGCACAAGCAATAAATAGATAAAATTTTAAATATCATTACATCGAAATGCCTCCAATAATAGATTTCCTCATGTATGTATCTTCTAAGCACAAATAGCGATCAGTTACAATTTTATTATAAATATAGATAAGTATGTCAAAAATCATGAAAGTTGTAGCATAAATAATATGGCAGGCTAAGTGATATTAATATAGTCAAAGAACAGCCCAAGCATTTCTCCACGCCCTAGTTAGTATGTACTTTTGTAGGTAATGCGAAATGTAATAGGTGTACAGACTAAAGATATCGTATAGCAATATTTCTTACCGTTCATTATTCCAGTTACTTTGACCATTCCAAAGTATTTTACTAGACTTTAACAAAATACAAATTAAAATGCTAAATACTAATATTAGCAATTATTTATTTATTTTTTATTTGGAAATTAAGAAATTTATAGAGGCCAGTTGTGGCGCAGGGGTACAAAGTATAACTGTAAAATCGACTGGTTGTGGGTTCGATCCCCACTTGAAGAAATGAATTATTTATTTACATTGCGTTGAGTTCCGTCACTCAACACGCAATGCCTCAGAAATCGGCGGAAAGAGGTGAACAGACTGTCTTAACACTAGGTTCCCTCTGCCTACCCTGCTGTGTGCGGGATACAGCGTGAACCTGATTTGATTTAATTTTAAAGAAATTCATTTATTTATAGGATATTTTAAAAACTAATAAACATATTACTCCAATTCATTTTTATTAGATACATGTCATGATTTCTTAAATATCTTGCTATTGTAGTATAACGTGGTAAGCATTAGTAGTAGTATAGAGTACATAAAATGTATGTACTACATACATAAAAAGTATACACATAAATGTGTATACTTTTTATGTGTGTTAAAACACACCCATACGAAATGACATTACCCAGTGACATTATACGCGACTTGTCTAGAGAAACGCAAACGTATTGTTCGAAAGCTTATTGTTGGGATTGAGAGTAGATTACAGCTTCGATTTAACAGCCGAGATGGCTTGTGGTGGGAGACGGAAGTGGCGACGGAAGCGGCGTCACGGTCGCGCGCACCATTATGACGACACAGTGCCGGCTCCAGATTACGAACAACAGGTTTGTGGCTATAAGCCTATAATCATTGTATATTTTAAATAGTGAAATTTGTTTATTTTTACTAATTTTTTTTAGTACTACAAAAATATAATAAATAATATTAAATAACATCACGCTATTTTATGCATATTTATAAGTACTTACTTAAAGTTAGATAATATTTTGAATAGTATTGTTTTTACTTTACTATAAAATCACACTTTATTATTTTTTATTACTGTATTTTAATTTCTACATAACAATCCGTACGTAGGTGGAGCCTATTTTTGAAGGGACTACATATCTGTGATACCACGGATGTCAATTCAAAAGTTAGAAAGCTGTGTTACTCATACAGCAACATAAGTGCACATGGTATCGATTCGATTTCCAGATATACCCTGAGTAGTTACAGTCACGCTAACAATAAAACTAAATAGCATAAGATTTCTCAATTAATTAATACGTAATAGTTGAATTGCGTAAACATTATTGTTATTTCACAACTTTCGACCATCCAAAGTCTTCTTTTTGTCTAAAATCCATAACTTTCTACTTAATTCCTTTAATTTGAACAAAGAAACAACATAACGCTATCTTAACACAACACAAACTGTTTAAAATGAAACAGTGAGTGAAAACCGTGAATATCATTATCAACCGTAATTTAAACATAAATGAAAATCAAGCGACGGAATCAATTTCAACAGTAAACTAGTATCATGAACTAAGTACAATCAAAATAGATTATTATTATCTGTATTATAAGAAAAAGAAGTCAAGGGCTGGTACTGCTCTTTGGCTACTGTTACAATAAGAACTTTACGATTGAATTGTCTGTTTCGTCAGAGGAGAGTAATTCAATTACCGCCCACAGCTCATAAATGGGTTAGTGGCCCGGCTTCCCCAGCAGCGTTTGGCCTCGTGTAGTCACGTTTCTTACTACTGTCAATATAACGTTCAAATTGTCAAGAGACAAGAACGGTAATCTACGTCAGTTGACATCGTCATTCTCTCATCACTACTTTATAGTTTTCTAAGTATCTGAGACGTGAGATGATGTATTTACACGTCGTGAGTACTACATTGTAATTAAAACCAGTAAAAAAAGTAAGTATCGATGTGGCAATCCAAAATATTTTTATATATA
This sequence comes from Heliconius hewitsoni, assembly GCA_018230445.1. Lineage (NCBI taxonomy): Eukaryota > Metazoa > Arthropoda > Insecta > Lepidoptera > Nymphalidae > Heliconius > Heliconius hewitsoni. The sequence goes on along the minus strand of DWAN01003018.1, from coordinate 281 downwards.
TTACATATTTGATATAGATTATAAAATGGAGTTTATTTATTGTCAGAAAAACAAATGAATATCGGGATAAACATTCAGTTACATCAATTTGTCTATTAAAGATGTAATAAAAGAGAGAATGCTTATATTTTTAAGTTAACTTGATTTACCATTAGTTATTAAAATTAAATAAAGTATTAACTTGTTTTTCTTGACTTAAACTGACTGACTCATCTATCTATCTATCTATATATATATATATATATATATATGTATATATATATATATATATATATATATAT
>DWAN01003017.1:0-14097 GCA_018230445.1 Heliconius hewitsoni | reverse complement strand
CTGACTACCCCGCTAGGGATAAAGCGTGAAGTTAAGTTAAGTTAAGTTAAGTTAATATTATAAAGCTGAATAGTTTGTTTGGTTAAACGCGTTAAGCTCAGGAACTGAGGGAAACCGTATAATGAGATTGATAAGCGGTAAAGGGAATAATAGTGATTTATCAGGTTTAGTACTTCCTTAGAAAAAGTATTAGAACTGTATAATGTAAGAAATATCCAAATAAATGGTTTTTTATGTAGCTTTAAGTGCAGTATTATGATACATAAAAGAAAAAAATAAATCGTTGTACTCATGTCATTTCTCCTAAATAAGTCAGAAAAAATCAAGTCACATCACTTTCCTTTTTACGAAAGCAAACATAAGGACATACCGACATTTTACACCGAGCTGTTAGAAAACCAATAGTATTTTAGAAATGTATCATTTTTAAAAGATAGAATTTGATGCCTAGACATTCTGATTTCCTTCGAGTCATTGCGTGTTGAATGGCGGAACTTAACGACGGATTCATACTTGATGCGGCATTGGAACATAATTTCTCAAGTAAAATTTCAACCCATTACCATCGTGGGCTTTGACGTGGTATTAACTTCAGTACTGTACAGCTATTCACTTGATCTTTTAGTAGGTTATTGATTCAACAATGAAAAACAAGTGGGGTAGTTGCTAATATCCCACATGGCGTGCACTACAGCGATTACGTTTTAAAACTGCATGGAAATGTTCAAACAAATCACGGTCACGGTGAAATGTAGTCCAGTGAACGCATAAAGCTATGATAAGATATGGAATGATATTTTGATAATGGAATTTAACTACTTTATGCATAATTTAATGCGTATTTTGTTTTTTTTTTTTGAGGGAAGTGAAGACACAACGTATTTTCTGTCAAATTTTTCGAGATTTTGCGCGTTGAATGGTGGAACTTAAAAACATCTTTAGTACATTATTATACTAATAATAATGTTTGATGTTTCGTTATGATGTTTCTTTATCAAGTTCATGTTTTTTGTCACAAAATAGAGTTGGCAGCGAAAGCCGTGTAAAGTTAAAGCCGTGTAAAGTATAACAATCAACTGGGAGTATCACGTCATCACTATCATTATTACGTTATCACTGCGCCATAATGGCCTCAAAGATTTATTCACCATTTCTTTTACAACTGCCCCTAGCAATTCTGACTTCGTCATGCGTCATGACTTCGACACATTATATCTTGTGAAAATTTTTAGATATATTAAAATATCTTCATTGTATTATTCAATCCAGTGTGAAGCTAATAAAAATCTACAATAAATAGACTATCTTCCAAAAATTTTTTAAAATTCAAACTCGTAGTTCCTGAGATTATCACGTTCAATCACACAATTTCAGCTTTATAACTTTAGTATAGAAGATCTATTTGTTTTTATATAACGTTATCACTATATTACATTATTATTAATATTTATAATAAAATACTTATATAGACGTGTCTACATTGGTATTTCCTAGAGCTCCTGTGGCAAAGGGTAGGAACAGTGTCAAGGACGGCGGGTCAGAGCATTGTTGGCTCAGAAACTGGTTCCAAGGTTCGCCACCAAAGGGGTTAGGCCTTTGTGAGCGAATAATGATAGGGCTTTTTGAATGAATGAATTCTTAAGAAGATATTTTGAATACCTTTTTAAATTGAGTTAAACAGATGTCTGCTTGTACAATATTAGGCACGTTGTGTGTAGCAAATTTTAAAGTGTTATTGTATTGCAAATATGGCTTCTCACTCGTGTGTACATATTTTATATTATATATAGTGGCCTTATAGCGGGGAAGATAGAGGGACTCTAGTGCTAAGACATTAACATTCCCCATTAACCGTTCAATTTTGGAGACATTGCGAAATTCAATGTCGTGGTATGATTTAAATCTATTTAAAATTTTCATTATCAACAATTTGCAAGGGAATAACAAATAAAATTACATTAACTTTTTATAATGGCTGCCTTGTTTTGGAATATAACAAAAATTAAAATTTGATATATTATATATTAAATTTGGTCAGAGCTACGTGCTAAGATTTATTTTATTCTGGTAGTATTATCTGCTCTACGTATATTACATACTCACGGCTACAATTATTAATTAGTATTGGTGCTCATTAATTATATAATATGAACAATTATATAGAAGGAATAATAGCTTTATACAAGATTTTTGAATTGACAATTTTTTTAAAGATTAAGTCGACTTTAGCTTATTATTATAACGAAAAATAAATTATTTTAAAAGTAGCAAGAAAATTGAACCCGCGATCCAAGGAGATCCTTGGACATCCAACCGTATTAACTGAGCTGTATACTTTATGGTTAAATGTATCTTCAATGTTAGAGCGTACAATGTCAATGTATATATTTAAAATAGACGTTTCCTTGATCTAGTTTAACGAAGTTTATCGTCATTTTACAGTATCAACACGCAATGGAAAATTAAAGTTATACGATATAAGAAAATTGAGAATGATTCATTACAAGACGCTTACACCGAATATCTAGAGTGTTCTGAGAGAAAAATAATATCAGTATAAACGGAATTAAAAGTGGATTAACAAAAGTTGAAAAGAGTAGGGAGCAGAGTGTCTTTACACTAAGTTTTCTCTGCCTGCCTTGCTATATGCGGGATACAGTTTATAGCTAACCTAAACTATAGTATATTCATAAAAATGCCTTTTGTATTTAAGTAAAATTTATTTAATATGTACGTAGCCCGCAAATTTCTTTTGAATTTCAAAAATAACGAATAACAGAATAAGTAAGAAAAAATTGTGAGGTCAGTCGTGGCGCAGTGGCACAAAGTGTGACTATGAACACGACTGGTTGTGAGTTCAATCTCCACTCGACAAAATGAAATATTTATTTAAATTTATATTTCCATTTCTTCTCTCTGTTGTCCAGGCAAAGTGCGGGTACTCAACACGTCAACACGCAATGCCACCAAAATTTCGCGGAAAGTAAGAGACGGAGTGTCTTAACATTAGGTTCTCTCTGCCTACCCTATTGTGTGCGGGATACAGCGTGAAGTTGCCTAAAAAAAAGTATACCTAAGTAAGATAGGAATGTAAAAAATAAAAAAATATAAATATCTATATACGCGCATCTAAGTATGTTTGCAAAGTGCCCATAGAAAAGATAAGATACGCAGTGCCAACAGTGACTTTTATTTTAAAATCATAAAAGCTTGTTTGTTGTATACATCGCTGTCCTTGTGCGGGTCTCATTAACTTCTGGTTATCTATTTATGTTTTATATTTATAGCTGTAATTAATTCCTAATTGGTGATCTTCTTTACTTTATGTCTTTTAGATGAGATTTGGTTTGATTTAAGTATAACAAATAAGGTGTAATTTTATAATTACAATATTTATCTTATATACTAAGCTCTTAATCGTGAAGCCGCCGTGGCACAGTGGCTTTGAGTCTGACTCTATGTGCGACGGTGGAGGGCGCGATTGCTATTTGGGGAAATAAATTATTTTAATTTTACTTGTTTTGTTAACTATACAGTAAAAACTACATTTTTTAAAAAACAGTTACTTTACAGTTTTATATCTGTAAAGTAACTAACATATCATATATAATCACACATCGCGCATTTGTATAGTAAAAAAAATAAAGAAAATTAAAAATCACCATTATAAGAGGTTAGATAGGACTCTAATATTTGTATGAAATTTGGTGCTTTCTATAGATAGAAACGTTTGACTCATATTTCATTCCTTCGAGGGGAATGGGAACCAAACCGAAATCAACCATCGATAAAAGTATTTATAATTAAAAATAACTGATTTATTTTATTATAAAACAACAGATTGCAAGTCTAATATGTGAGAGATAAAAAATTGTAATTAATCACGAAATTAATTTTTCTATATGGACGAAAAATGCCACAGAATAAAAAGTGAGTGTTGCAAAAATTGATAAAGAATACGTTAGGGCTCATCTCGGTTAAGAGCAGTCTCTAGGTCACAGATCGATAGTGCTGTCCTTCCGCCCTAGTCTGCAGTCAGCATATACAGTGCTTCTGGCGCCACGCGAATTCTATTATATAATTTTTCCTTTGTACGTACGTACATTTCCATTTACGCCAGAGATTTTAACTTTGAATGTAAGTTGAGCACCTTCCTACTGTGCCAGTATAGTTTAAGCTTATAATTCGTTGTTATTATTTTGTTAACTTTACACTGTATCCCGCATATAGCAATAGAATCATATAAATATATCGCATATAGCAATAGCAGATAGAATCTTATATGTAGAGTTGAATAGAAAATGACGGGCTATTGTTTCTAAGTGTATGTCAAAACGCTACACACTGTATACAAAGTTTGTGACAGTTTTCTAGCTTTATAGTGTTATATTTCTTTATGTTCATACTAGTTGTCACACGCGACTTTGTTTGTGTGAGCTTTAGGGCGTAACGTAGAAAATCGCGTCTTTACTCTTCCCGAAGGAATTTCGAGAAATTCTCCTTAAGTGATCTTATACAGCGTAACTCGCACAATTGTTAAGTATGTGGACTGTATGTTTTATACGATGTACAAAGGGGCTAAAAAAAACAATTTGTGTCATTTAATTTTCTATAAAAGATTCGAACGGCAAAACGTATAACTAGACATTAAAGGGAAAAGTAATAGGTGGATTATAATTCATACATTAAATGTAAATTAGAGCTAAAGCAAAACATCTTCATGCCATTTCCAACACAGCACAACAGCATGCTAAATTTTCGATACACATATTAACTGGCACTAATATCCTGCAATATGCGGGATACTGCATGAAACTAAAAAAAATGTATAAAATATACACTCATAAGTTCCTCTACTGCTCCACTCAAAAATAAATTAAGCTAAAGCAATAACAGTAATGGCTCTAATGGAAATCTGAACGTTTGACGGTTACTGGGTCACGGGTCGATACGAATGCCCTCTTTTGGAGAACTGTAATGGCTGAACGTTAGAGAGAACTCTTCAGTGTAATATGATTGTGGCACGTTGAATGAATGTAGTTACTTAAAAAAATATTCTCTTAAATATTTTCTATTTTGTTGCTTATGATACGAATTGAATAAATAATGTTTTCATTTTGATTATACTAGCATTCTGATAGCAACTTTGCCTGCGTTTTTTTTCGAATTTCCTTATTATTCCCTAAATCGTATATTATAATAAAATATATTATAATATAATATAAATTAAAAATCAATGTTCACAGATTAATGAGCATAAGCAAGCAAATTTTTTTTATATTGCACATTTTAAAGTTCAGCGGTGCCTAGATATCTGGATAGCTCCTTCATCTTACTCGTATATTATTATGCGAACGTAAGTGAAATAAAATATGTCTGCACGCGAAATTGTTACTGTCTTGTAAGAATAATATTTAAATTCAAGTCACGAACAACAAAGTTCAGTCATTCAACAAATAATATTTTGAAATTAACACAAAGCTATTATATTTTGTCTTTTTTTTTTAATTTTATAATTTAATTATATAATATAAAGCAAAATTGCGTAGATTTACTTTATGCGGTCGCCGCTTAAAGCAACGGAGGTCCGATAGGTAAAGAGGTGAGGTGCGGGACTCGATGGCTGTTTCACTAACATTGCCTTACACTAAGATTACGATTTTTTTAAAAATAAAAATCTTAACTATCTGTAATTTTGTATGCGAGATACAGAAAAATAATGTTATATGAGAAATAATGAGAGCATTATACTGTTGTTCCGATCAAGTTCTTGCATCTGAACTTGATCAACCGTATAATGCTATATGAATCATTGACATATGAATATTTCTCAAACAAGAGTATGAGATCGGCCCCAGAACGAACTGCGACGAGCACTTATGGTGTTAGTGTGCATCCTCCTTAACTCTACTTTATAAAAGTTCAAAAAATCTTTTATTTTTCTTTTTTTTCTTATTTATATTGGAATGGTGATCGAATCGATCAACTATCACATTGCAGTCAAACCCTTGTGCCCCTGCATCTCGACAGCCTTAGACATATCCAGCACAATTTCATGAATACTTTACTTTAGGCGGGTGCGGCCTAGATTAGTGGAAGTCCGATAAGAAAGTGGGGTGACGGGGAGAAAAATAGATTACGGGACGGGACTCGATGGATGTTTCATTAATATAGCTTTACTCTGGTCTCTGAGGAGATTACGATTTCCTTAACAAAAAATCTTAATTATTTGTAATTTTCCCAAAATAGAACCCCCGGGTTTAAGTGCTCTGCGGCAAGCCTTACAAATTTCTCACTAATCATAGCAGATCGATAAAATAACTGCTAGGCGTGTGTTTTAAATGTAGAAATGATGTACCTAATTATCGCGTATTCGGTGGACGGATTCTTTTTTATTTCACGTTGTATCCCGCATGTAGCAAGGTAGGCAGAGGTAACCTAATGATAAGACACTTCGGTCTCCACTTTCCGTAGAATCCTAGAGTCACGGTTTAGATGACTAAAAAAATTTTTTTTTAATATAGCTGTTAGCCATGGGTATCTATCTAGGTTAAAATTGAATTTCAGGACTGGCACACTTTATTATAGCACCATCAAAGTCCAAATAAACTATAAGAAATGATGAAATGCCTTAATAAAAGCTGTTGAACGTGACGAGATTTTTACATTTGTTAACTTAGGAAGTTAGATTTTCCGGGTCTCCGAATAACCGTAGATCTGAATGTTTGATATCAATTTCAGTTTGATACAGTGCGACTGTACGCTATCTCGAGGTAAATGTGTCTTGACAGACCAACAGACAAGCAACAAAGTGATCCTATAAATATTCCGTTTTTAGGGTTGCGTACTTCAAAAGGTAAAAACGGTCTAACGGCAAAAATCATCATCATTAAAATTTAAGACTTAATTGAGGATTTGATCTCCATTGAGGGAAATAATTACCATATATTTAAATTGAATTAGGTACTTCCCCGCTCCGTTAAGACACCATGGATAGAAATATTACTGGTTTCTCTAAATAAAGAATATACTATAATGAAGTTAAAAACCGGTAAAGTAGTGTAATTTTGTACGCTGTATTAGTAATTATGTTTAAAGTGTAACAAATTTTTGTCTTTCATTAAAAATGTCGTAGACAATTATATTTGGCCTTGAAGAAGATGAAGAATAATTGTAAAGTTAGGTATGCTTGTATTAAAGATATATTCACATTGTTACGAAACAAAAGCAGATCTTTGACACGTTTATTGAAACTGACCATGGAAAAAGGTATGAAAAATAGGAATTATGTTCGGTGATAAAATTAAGCAGCATTAAAGTTGTTGGTGGACATGCCAGAGGGATCCCAGTCCTAGATCCCAGGCATCGAGCTCACGATTGATCAAGCGTACACAATTTTCTACTTTTTAATTGCGCCGCGATAACGTAAGCTAATGTGTCAAGCACATAGCAGAGGGTACCTGGGGACCTAGCGTTAATACACTCAGTTCCTCCTTAAGACTCTTCCGTTCCCCACTTGCCGCACTCTTGCGGCATTACGTGTTGAGCGGCGGAACACAACATTGAGCTTTGCTACGTTATCAGAACGAGGTAATGAAAATATTAAATGTCTTATTCCTCCGCGTGGAAATCGAACCCACAACCGTCGCGAGCTCGCGCATATCGCGCACGCTGTGCCTCTGAGCGACTACGACCTGAATTTACACCCAATTTAATATTAATACTTTACGTTAAGAAACTCTGTTCTACTTAGTATTCGGCGGATCTCAACACTGTTATTGCTTTGATAACATAACATGTTAGCAAAGCACAACCGTCGCGTTTACAGTCCACGATTTGCCATTGTGTCAGATGTCGTGAATATCTATGTAAAACGTAACAATAGGGATTTTATCTCTTATAAAATAATGTTTTTTTTTATGATTTAAAACGTATGCAATAAATATATATGTATTATGTTATTGTAAACGACAAAATCATATGAAGTCATTTCGTATTAGAATATATGTGTATTTTATTTGGAAATATGATACTTAAGTATTGACATTTTATTATTATAAGGAAAATTTTTAATTAAAATTAATTTTAGTGAATGAAATATTATTATAACATGAAATATTATTTTATATAAAAAATCACGATGGGTGTGAAACATGTGATGTAGAAAAAAAATTAAGTGAAGAAAAAAATATTTTTATAGTAATAATTTCAAGTGCGTTATTCAGATTATGTAACTTAAGCCATACAATTTAATTAGTTAACTTAAATAAAACTGAAACGTCATTATAAATATTTTTTTCGGCCTCAGGCTATATTCTGCAAGTAGGAGGGTTGGCAGAGGGAGCCTAGTGTTAAGACACTCCGCTTCCTATTTTGAATGGCCGTTAACGTTAATCGTTTCGATGTATCCCACAGTACCGGCCCGCAGAGTTACCGCCCGATCTTAGAAAAGTTATTTCAATTCGACCAAACGAGCGGAGCTGCAGGTTAGGTTTTCAGTAAAAAATTTCATCATAATCACAATATATAACATAATTTAAGATTTTTATTTTCATAATATACAAATAATTTATATTAGTATAATTTGGTTTAACTAATGTTATATATTATTACACTTTGTACCAATGAACAGTTTAAACTCTAAAATGTTACGTCAGACAATACACTAGACCTATGGCTGTTGTGCGAGATTGAATAATTATATGTCGTCTTTATATCTTTTAAGTCAATGTTCTAGATTATTCTAAAACAAATAATTCGGTTAAATAAAAATAAATACAAATATATACGTTTTCGACAATTAATTTTTATCTTCATTTTAAATTATGTGACGAAAACCACTGTTGTTGTAGTTAAAACAATTATTGAAAATTCAAAATATAAAATATATCTGCTAACGTTGAGTTCAGAGACGTGCCTGGGCCCTAACCAATGTTAATATTATAATTTGAAAGAAAAACTTTTACATAATATTTTTTGTATATTGCGAAACACACTGTATAAATTTTCAAAATTGAACTTGCGTCATTTCGTTATCACGCGCATTGGTTCGACCGTTACACAATAACTTATTACTACAAAATCTGGTCACCTATCGAAATATTAAAAAAATGACTTACTTTAAAATTGGTACAAAACTTACATCAAACAAAAAACGTACGTTTTCTTATATTACATAATTAAATAATAAACATTTTAGCACGTGCACTATTCTCCATGTGATGAGCACTAGATGAAAGAACTCCCGACCTTCCTCATCCCCATGTCACCCCTCTCACCCCCCTTCGCCGCGCACAATCAATAATATACCTTCAGAATCGAACTTCCAATGCACCAAAATTTCTCTTTTAAGTTAGATGTTTATTAATAAATGATTTTTCTTTTATTTTTTGATAATATTAGAATTTAAAATGGATTTTAATACTATTAAAGTATAATTGATAATGTATAAAAATTTCATACTGTATTCAGTTGATATATTTGTTACTGAATTAAATTATTATTTCTTTCTTGTTACATTCAAGTGAAATTTTTTTTAAATATTGTGATAAAGACAAATATATATATGTATATAATGCGATAAATATTGAACATAATTAAAAAATATATGACAAAAATTACAGTAGTAAATGAAGATGATATAAAACCTACTTTTAATTCACGTTTTAAGCACTGGCCATTCACAATTTTTTTCTTTTTACTCGAGTTTTCATTCAAAATTCAAAAATGGAACGCAATCGTTCGCGTCGGGCGCTACACTGACTGCTCTGCCGTGCGACGTAGAGATGTTACATATTTATTAATATTACATCGATAGTCATATAGGCCAATTTTTTTTATTTACTTTGTTAGCATCACGTATTTAGGAGAACTATAGGGAAAGATATCACACATAATTAATGACTTACTGCTTATTTATGGTACTTTAAGTTTTTGCTTTTTTAAGCCAATGTCACTGTTTGTCTTATAAGACCAGAGATAAAAATAAATATTTAAATATTAACGTACCCTACAGACGTGTGATCTCAAATTGTAACACGTCAATCTAAATAATATTCAACAACGGTATAAAATATATACTTTTTTTTAATTAAATTTATACATATTATGATTTTATTATTATATTACATCATGCACAGTATCTTACAATTTTTGTGATCCAGCACTAATGTTCAAATATGACATTTATTACTGTATATATTTTTTAATGAATATTAGCATAGTAGTAATTTACTCATTATATTATCTAACACGATAGTTTCTAAGACGTATTATGTATTGTTTAAAATATGTTAAAATGATATTAGCACTTAATATGAAAATATTTAACGAAAGCGAAAAAAAGCGTTACAAAAACTATCTTTTCGATTTCGTTTTGTTACTAATAAGTTATTTAAACACATAATTTACGCTTGAACTTTACTAAGTGTTAATGTACTCAGTAAGACCAATATTTATTTAACTGACAGTTTTAAATTGATTAATCATAGTCCTTTAGGTCACCTGTTTTAATTTAAGATAAGATTGCGGTATATGTATAGGTCATGTGATATCTTTCTTAATACATATAATACTTTTTAATTACTATCTTAATTTTAACGTGTATTGTTAAGGCCATTCAAGTATTACGTAAGCATTTTTTGCAGTGTACTATGTAAAGTTATAATTGGTATCTTCAATTGTATAATAGTATAGTTCTATTTCCTTAGTAATGATTCCCTAGTAATGATTTATTTCTACTTGCCTAGAAATGTATTCTATTTATTAAAAAGAGTTAAACATGAAAATAAAACAAACAAATAGATCAAATATTCAGTGACTGTCATAAAAAAATCGTTATAATTATATAATATAATTATCGGAGGGTTGAAAACATTCATCACTAGTGGTGACGTCAGATTTAATTCACCGGGACGAGGCATGCGCAGAAAACCCTCCACTAGTTCTTCCCCTTCGGTCATGTTCGTGTGTCATCGACTATTTTCGTACTGTACAGTCGTAGATTTTGCTATAAAATCTGGCTAAAATACTTAAATTTACTAAATTATCAAACATTTAATTATAAATAATTTAGTTTTAAATCCATTTGTAAAAAAATATTGCAATTAAAAGCTATAGAAGTTCGTATAAATCAAATTGGAGGGATGCATCGCAAAATCAATAATGACGGTTAGGTAATTAGATTGTCTTTGTGTCTTGTAAACGAAATGACATTTTTTCTTTGCTGCTATACGTACACATCCATATCTATCTACACATTATGAAGAGTTTATTTTTTTAATTAAAAAGAAATAGTTAACAAGCAATCTTTCTGTGGATTTATATAAAAAATATTATTTAAATTAAAAAAATGCTATATTTTATAATGGCTATAACGAAGGGCTATAGGAATTAAAAAAATAAGCACATCAGCTTCACACTTGTTTAATTTTAAATGCAGTAAAGATGATATGAGATGATAAAAACATTTTATACATAAAAATTTATACAAAAAACGATAAACCATAAATCACACAACATGGAAATATTAATTTCACACAGCAGAAACAGACACATGACCGACATTTAACTAACGATTTGAAATTCAAAACAGTAAGGTTATAGAGGCGCAGTTTAAAATTTGAATAAAAATTGGATTTGCAGGTTCGATCTTCACTCCCAGGAAGTTTTATATTCAAAAAATATATATATTTAAGTGTCAATGATTTATTCTGATTGGAATAGATTGAATCAGCCAAAACGTCGTGCCACACTTGAAAACATAATATCTTTTTTAGCGTCACGCTGCATCCTGCACACCGCAGAATGAATCTGGGGACCTAGTGGTAAGACACTCTGTTCACATGAAGACATTTTCATTACCTATTTTCCACCGAATTCTGAGAGCATTGCGTGTTGACTGGCAGAGCTTAACACTGCACCTTGCGTCGTTACCAGAACGAGGAAATGAAAACATAGAATGTTTAATTTCCTTGAGTGGAATCGAACTTACAACCTACTGCGTCACAACGTCCTCGAGATATTACATTAAACTGTTTTTTTTACAGAATAGTATTAAAATAAATCCAGTATAAATTACCAAATATATGTATATGAATATACAGTAGAAGGAATGGCCACATGTGGCGCAGAGGCACAAAGTGTGAATGTAAACGCGACAGGTTGTAAGTTCTATTCCCACTCGCGGAAATGAAGTATTTAATATTTACATCTTCTATGCTCTGGTGTCGAGGCAAAGGGCTGTGCTAAGTTCCGTCACTTCACTTTCCTATTGCCCACCCTGCTGTGTTCGGGATACAGCGTGACGCTAAAAAAAAGAAAGTATATATGTACTATATACATATAAATTTATAGGTGTCTACACAATCATATGATCCACGCGACTCATTCTAAAACAGAAGTAGTTAGTGACATTGGATAACGATTAATCAATTAATTTAATATAACAAACAACTAACCGACAGTATCACAAAGTTCAAAGAGTTAAATGTACAATTGGCGGTGTTCATTATAAGTATGAGTAATACTTTCAATAATTATATGATTATGGATTAAGATAAAAACTTCATCAACAATGTATCAAATATAAACATTCGAATTAGATATCGATCGCTTACGTGGACAGAGCTATGTCGGACGCTTTCACGAATGTGTCATGTATCATACACAACTCATAGTTTTCCGTTTGATAAAGCGGGTGAAGCCGCAAGAAAAAGCTAGTTAAATGATAAAGTTAAACATTTGTTTGGCTTAAATGTTTATTAAATAAAATTTAAATATGAAAAAATATAAAATAACGTATTAGAAAACATATAAAACCTTTTGAAAACCGTCTAAAAGACAACGGGACTAACGGTTTCCAACAGGCGCTGGAAAACCCCCGTTACGTTTAAATTTTTATATGTTTTCCAATAACTATTTTTCAGAATTCATAAAAAAAGATATCACTCAATAAATTCTATAAACCGAAAACAAATAAATACGTTATATCTGTATTTTTACTCCTAATATTTTAAAGATTGGATTGGTAAATTGGTTGAACATACGAATCTCAGCTACTACCAAACTAATTCAAATAGATTTTTTTGTTTGCGTTAAATAGTCCATTTATCGAGGAAGGCTATATGCTTTTAAAACTAACTCTCGAATTAAAAACGTGTCATGAACATTTTCGTTTGACGACACGGAAGAAGTAGTAGTAAAATCCTAGTATAACAATATTTAGAATTTGCAGCGACACTCATCACAATTGAAATTCAATTAACTTAAAATTGTGAATTAAAATTAAAATTAGAAATGCCTTACTCCATAAAAAGGCGTGGGCGGTCAGCTTCATACAAACTAAATTACATTGAAAGGTTTTCTCAATGCATTCTGACCTTCATCGGCGGCGCGCTGTTATTTTTAGAATCCGTTTTAAAACTCCCTCAGTATACGATTTAATCTGTTAAGGGGTGAGAAATGAGCATTGTTCAAACGTCAACTTTCTAGATGTTTTTTTTTCTGTGTAGTTAAGTAAAGTATTAATTTAGGTCTGTGTGTACGTAATTTAGATTTGTTAGGTTGCCTAACAAAGATTTTTTTTAGGTGGGTAAACGCAACGTTGGATTTTTACCTAGGAATAGAAAGGTATACCTTTATATATAAAATATATTAAGTTAAACATATCAAAAAAATATATATAAAAGCTGAGAATATCCAAACATCAAGGTTTACTAGTGGCACTGCTCAAAGAGTACGGTTATAGAATGAAAGTTATTTATATTTTTTTTGTCTAAGCCTTTAAGCCTTTGTACTGGTCGATAGCAGATTCTATCGACCACTTTAGAAGTAACCATTGATTAAATTAAATTTGAATATAAATAAATTCTACATTCTCTAAATTTGAATTCCTGAATTTGAAAAATATTACGAGCGTGGAAAACGGAGTGTCTTAACACTGGGTTCCCTCTGCCGACCCTGCTGTGTGAGGTTGCAGCTAAAAAATATTTTATTTATAATTCTTGTTTACCTTAGTAGTAGAATTTCTAGTAAAAATTAAAGAATTCCTGAATTTGAAAAATATTACGAGCGTGGAAAACGGAGTGTCTTAACACT
>DWAN01003016.1:0-14097 GCA_018230445.1 Heliconius hewitsoni | reverse complement strand
ACAACCAGTCGGTTTTACAGTCACACTTTGTGCCACTGCGCCACAACTGGCCTCTATATTTAATAGATAATTGTGAAAATTGGGAAACACATGCTTATTTTCTGCGCCTGATATTATTATTTAGCAATTATGTTATTACTCACATTAAAGGATTTAATTGCGATGGCACCTTGAAGTAATATTATGTAAACACCGAGAGAGACTCGAATATCTTCTTCCTTTCCTTACTTCAATAATAATTCCAGATGGTTCAACCTTCGACTTCGTCGTGGTGGGCGGTGGCACGGCGGGCGCGACGCTGGCGGCGCGGCTCTCGGAGCTGCCGTGCAACGTGCTGCTGATCGAGGCGGGGGGAGATCCGCCCCAGGAGAGCATTGTGGGTACAAGTATAAGCTTATATTTGGAGTATTATGATTTTGGAATATCAGTTATAATTGTCAATATGACATTATGATATACGAAGATAAGAAATTAGAACTCTTTTATTTGTTGGGAGTGTGCGTTCACTAATGAAACGGTTTTTAATAATAATATTTTAATATATATTTTTGTTGTCTCGATTTTTTTTTGTGTGAGGGACGGAGTGTCGCTTGACGCTACGTTTGACCCGCCTACCCTTATATATGTACATATTATGAGATACAGCGGGAGGCTAAATTGAAATATTTTTTTTATAAAGTACTTATTCCTATATTGTCGCACAGTAGGTCCCAGGGCCTTACTAAACCACCGTGATTATTGATTTAATGTCCACTTATATTGAAAAATGAGTTATCGTAACTCCTTATAAGATGCAGAATTAATGCGAAGTAAAAAATATTATTGTTACTGAAAAGATATACAAACAACAAACAAAATTATGTTTTCTTATACATTTCAGATCCCGGGCTTTAAACACGCCATGAAGAACAGTTATTATGACTGGAATTTCACAACAGTAGACGATTACTATTCAAGCCAAGCATTAGAAAACGGTAGACAGAAACAACCCCGCGGGAAGATGCTCGGCGGCACCGGCTCCATTAATGACATGATATATTCCCGGGGCTTCCCCGCTGATTACAACGAGTGGGCTTCTTTAGTCGGAGACGAATGGAATTGGACCAACGTGCTAAAATACTTCAAGAAAACTGAACATTTGACAGACGAAAGAATTACTGAACATCCAGAGCTTGCAAAATTTCATGGGTTCGAAGGTGAAATCGAAGTTGCTGGGTCTCGTCAGTCTTCGTTCACTACTGACAAATATCTTGAAGCTTTCGAGGAGTTGGGCTTTAACATAGTTTCTGACATGACGAACCCTGATACCATAGGTGCGGGGCGCTTCTCACACACTATACGAGATGGCAGACGACACAGCTCGCTTACAGCATTATTGAACCAAGCCTCTGAGAGAAGTAACCTGTATGTACTGAAAGACGCACATGTTACGAAAATTCTAATAGACAACAGCACAGCATACGGCGTTCAAGTGTGGCTCGGTGACGCTGAAGTTTATTTCTACGCGAGTAAAGAAATTATAATAACCGCAGGAACATTGAATACTGCCAAATTGTTGCTCTTGTCCGGAATAGGGCCAAAGGACCACCTCGAATACGTGGGCATCGAAGTCGTCGAAGATTTGCCCGTCGGGAACAACTTTCACGATCACACAATGGTTCTAACGTATTTGGCAGCAGAAAATAGCACCTGTGATAGCGACGAGAAAACCTCACATTTAAATGCTATTCAATATCTTTACGATAGAAGTGGATTCTTGTCGAAGACATCTGATTTGGGAGCCTATATTTCATTTAATAATTTAACAAAAAATGTGCCAGATTTCGCAATCTACCCGTCGTGTATGTCCGTCAATAGCGGATTTTACATTTCCTGCCGAGAAATGCTAGGTTTTGACGAACATATTTGTAAGAAAATAGAAAACATTAATAGAAAATACGAAATATTTTCCCTAGCTGTAGTAAATCTTAAGCCGAAATCTAGAGGACGAGTACGTTTGGAGTCACTAGATCCTCTTGACCCTCCACTCATACATTCTGGAACGTTCAGCGACGACAGCGATCTAGATAACTATCCGGAAGCCATCAAAACAGCGTGGTCAATTGCTGACACAAAATATTTTAAGTCAAAAAATGCATTTGTAATCGATTTAGAAATAGACCAATGCAACGGTACCTATAACGACGAGTATTTAAAATGTCTCGCTAAAAACACCGTGATGTCCGCGTGGCACGCTGTGGGCACGGCTGCTATCGGTACGGTCGTGGATTCAAATCTAAATGTCAAAGGAATCAATCACCTGAAAGTGGCCGACGCTAGTGTTATGCCCAGCGTGGTGAGAGGCAACACCAACTCTCCCGTCGTCATGATTGCGGAGAAAGCTGCCGATTTTATCAAAGTAAATCTAGATTTCTTCATGAACATTATTAGTAATCAATGATTTTAATTTTCTTTTTGTGACTACAGCAAGATGTTTATTAACGTATGTTGTAAGAATTTGTGACAACCAGTATTATAATCTACTATGTAGTGTCACTTTTTAAATAATATTTTTTAGAAAATAGTGTTTAGATAATAAGCCTCTTTCCAAGACTTTTATCTGTTTTTTTTTAATTTGACATTTATTTTAATTTTGATTTGACAATTGTGTTTAGTTTTAAGGTGATTTTAATGATTTTATTTGATTTATCGTGTGCTTATTTTGTAATTGATTTATGTCTTTTAGTGTAAAATAATGTGTGCTTTTAAATAAATTTTCATCTTAATCATATTTTCTTTTCATTATCTTTTACCAAACATATTATATATAATGATTTATTAATTACAAACATATTTTGGATTTCTAAATAAAGACACGGGACGTACAGACAAATGCTTCTCAACGAATTTATTAAATTGCTCAGAAACAAGAAGAAAACTTAGAGATTATAAATAGAATTACATAAATTAATTACTATGGTACTCATTTAAAAACTTCAAACTACTAAAAAAGATTTTAAGAAAACATTTTTTTATTATATTTTTTTTAGCTTTGCGGGACACAGCCCCGCACGTATTACTATGTATATGGTAGGCAGAGGGAACCTAGTGTTAAGACACTACTTTCCCATTAACATACTTGCGTTCCTCATTTTCCGTCGAGTTCTCGGGGCATTGCATGTTAAGTGGCGTAACTCAAAATCACGCTTTGCTTTACCAAAGTGAGAGAATGAAAATATTAACTTAGCTTCACTCTTTATCCCCAGCGGGGTGGTCGGAGAGAACGAAGCGTCAAACGCTACAGTATGAAAATATTAAATATATAATGTCTTCGAATGGGATCGAATTGAAAACTATTAACAATTTTCTTATTTTCAAATGCAAACTGTATGATATTTTAGTATTAAAATAATACAGTACAAACAGCATTGAAACGATGAAAAAATACTTCTCAATTACTTTTTTTCATTTAATAAAAATTAAAGGCCTTACGATATGCTAAAATCATCCATATTCTTACAGCATAATCCTCCTGAGGTCACACACCCAATAGAGCCACAAGACCGTCAGTTATGTAAGTAACGTCAGTACTTTCACTATACATGCAAATGCAAGTTTTCACCCCCGGTATGGAGACTAGTAAAATATTCGTAGACAAAACGTATGATATATTACGTGATAGATAGTCATTTCTATATAGGTTGTTATGATGTTTGTTTACAACTTATCCGATTCGAATATTAGACAACCGTCATTTATGTTCTTGTATGGCTAGAGATAGTTTAAAAGAACAAAAATAAAACTTAAAATTGAAGATTTTTGTCTTTCTTTTTTTAGTTTCACGCTGTATATATGGGATATAGCAGGTTAGGCTGAGGAAACTAGCGTTAAGACACTATATTCCTTACTTTACATCCAATTTCCTAGGCACTGTATGTAAAGTGGGAAAACTCGACGCCACGCTTTGTTTTTTTTAACAGAATGACAAAATAATTTCTAAAATTAAAATTTCTGTCTGCGATATGCAAATAAAATCTAACTATGTAAATAATAACTCTTTTACAACCTGTCCGCCTAAAAGGTCTTTCGCATCTAAAAAAAATGGCAATATTTTAATTTAAACTTGAATCATCGCTAGTAAATAAGAGTGCTAGTAAAAAAAATTACAAAATACCATATGAATATTAACAATATCCTATATTTTTGTATTGAAAAATCAATTTCGTAATACAAAACTGGCATTAAGCGTAATTAATGAAAGCCTTCAACCATTACCTAATAGCGCGGAGCGGCGCGGCGGTCTCACGTCACACGGACCGGACCGTATAGAAGAAACTGTTCATAGTTTCAGTTGGTTTTCGTACATTTTGATATCTTACGATTAAATTTAGTAGTTTTATTATTGCACTGGTTTTTCTGGATATCCAGATATAGTTTTAAGTTTTTTTTAATGTATTTTTCACTCACTACGCAATTAAGGATTAAAATCAAATTAAATCAGCTTCTAGCTGTATCCCGCACACAGCAGGGTAGGCAGAGGGAACCTAGTGTTAAGACTCCGTTCCCCACTTTTCACCAAGTTCTGGAGATATGGCGTGTTGAGTTGAGGCGGAACTCAATGCCGCGCTTTACCTCTATACCAGAACGAAGAAATGAAAATATAAATGTAAATAAATGTTTCATTTCTTCGAATGGGGATCGAACCCACAGCCAGTTGATTTTACAGTCGCACAAAGTGTGACTGTAAAACGACTGCCTCACGTAATCAAGGGACATTAATAAATCGCTCTCAGCTCTAACATCGATTTTGAGATCGATTTATACAGGTTTGTAAAACCATATATTTTGTTGTAACAAAGAAAAAATTGACAAACGTATAACATTTCGACATAGCTTGAAAGTAATGCAAGGGTTAATTATATTAGCGACGAGCACCAACACGGTACGGGTTAATTAAAGGTTTTAATAGGTTTCTAAAATTTTTTCTTGGTTTTTCAATGGTATGCTAAAAAAATATAATTTATTATTTATCCATCGTTTTAGATAGTGGCAACATTACAGATAAAAATATCCCAATAGTTAATTAAATACGTAATACGTATAAAGTTAAGTAAAAAATACTATAAAATTGTTTAGAGGCCGTTTTTATCTAGGCTACATACTTATTGTTTTATTTTTATACCCATACAATACATATAGGGACAGGTGCGTCCTACCGACTGTATTCCCCTAGCCTGGAGCTGCCACTTCCGGTTTCTTGCCGGAACTTTACGTCAATCAGTGGAGGAGTATTAATGAAATATGATGTAAGCATTCACACTAAGCCCTCGTGGCTAAGTGCTTGGGAATTATGTAATTGTATACAGTTATAGTGGATACAATTTCCTTTTGTCTTTAAAAACAAAAAAAAATGTTAACAATAATTTATTTTTATTTCACGTTAAGAAAAGACAAAACTTGAACTCTTTCAGTAATACTTTTATAAGGACTTTTTAAGCAAAACAATTGCATTCTTGGATTAATTACGGTTTAATTATTGAAAAAAAACTATTTTGAGTAAATATTGCATAAGGCTTAAAAGAAGAATAAGGTTAACATTCTAGCCACCGTGGGAGCCGGCATAAAATAATTAATTAAAATCAAAATAAAAAAATTAAAAACAAATATATCAATAACATTTTTTTATAAAAATCTAAAACACATTTCTAGTATATATGTTTCTAGTATATATGTATATACGAATAGAGATTTTTCAGGTGCTTTAATACTATGTAGAGTATGCTGGGCTTTTTGTAGTGCCCTATTTACGTAAGTCACAGTGGCCGGTGCAATTTGCATTCTGTGCGTAATTCTGTTAGAACTTGTGGAAGCCCCACAAGTTCTAAGTGGCGTTTCATCAAGAATAATAATGGAAAAGAAAATTCAGGTATATTGAGAAAATATCAAGAACTTTGCTTGTCTTTGCTAGTGCCAGGATCTCTTGTTTAATATTTATGCAAAGGTCTTAGTATCCAATTTATCTAATTCTGGAACAGTATTCTTACTGGAGTTCTCTGTATAGTCAAACGGCGTTTAAACAAGTTTCTCTAACTAAAACAAAAGAAACAGCTGTGTAAGCGTGACATACTCCAAATCTTTTATACTTTTTGGTACCACCTTTTCCGTATACTGACCCGATGGAGCGTTACCTACGTTGAGCTCCTCCACTTAATACGCAATGCTTTTAAAATTCTTGAGGAGATTGAAGTGTCTTAACACTAGGTTCCTTCTGCCTTCCGAGCTACATGCGGGATACAGCGTGAAGCTGTTTTTTTATATATATGTACACTTAATGTTATAAAGTGGAACAATTTTTTACGAAGTCGAAGATAACAGCGAACATTTACATATGTAAGTATCTAGAGACTGGTCGTGGCGCAGGCTCACAAGCGTGTGACTGTAAATGCTACAGGTTTCGGGTTTGATTCCAATTCAAGGAAATTAAATTTTCATGTTTTCATTTTCTTGATCCGGTAACGATGTAAAGCATTGTGTAGAGTTACGCCATCCAACTCGTAAGTCCTCTTGAATTCGGCGGAAAGTGGAGAACGGTGTTTCCTACTCAGCGTCTAGACACTAGGTTTCCAGGTTCCCTTGTTCCCCAGGGATGCAGCGTGAAAGTAAGGAAATATAAAAAAAAAATACGCTGTAAATATGAATTTTAAATGACTGTCAAGTAACCTACCTTAAACGTGCAGAAACCTCAATAAGAGCGATCAACCGTTGCGTTGCACAATTATTAGGCTATTCATATTATGTCAATACCGAAATGAGTCCGAATTGAGAAGTATTGGCTGGTGCCTCTTTCGTTACGTTAAATTTGACATACATTAATATTAAAAATATTAAATATTTAAATCATTTATGTATATACGGTACAAAAATAATTAAATAAACAATTGTATAGCTATGTTGAGGTTAATATGTTTTTTCTATTTATTTAATCATTCGTTTCAATATTGTGCTTTTTCATAATAGCCTGAAATTCTACTTAGCAACAAAAGCTTTATAGAATGTACAATTGTATAATACGTAAGCGTGTCAAGACTCTCCGTTTTTCGCCAGAGACATTGCACGTGGAGTGGCGGAATTCAACACGGTTCGTCGTTGACTACAGGGAAAAAAGAAAAATTATTTATGCCGTCAACGCTGTACCCTACAGTAGCTCAATCATGTCACGCTGTATTCTACACATAGCAGGGTAGGCAGAGGAAATCTAGGAACCTAGTATTAAGACACCCAGCTCCCTATTAATACATTTTCGTTCGCCACTTTCAAAAACCTCAACAACCTATACAATTCCCACGTAGACACCACCTCGTAGATAACAGGTGGTTTTATAACACATAAGCTGTGATATGACATAACATGAGTAGTGACTGCGGCTGTCGCTAGGATAGGAACACCGGAGATAGCTCGTTCCGCGTCGCTTTCACCTGCGCGTGCGCCTGCGCGTGCCACTGCCCGCCGCCGCCTCGCCGATACTGACCGACGGCTATTTATGATTTTTTCCATATATTTACGATGTTTTGTATGTAATTTTGAAGTAATTAATAAATATATTAGTGACAACATGTAGAGAATATGATAATTTGTAGTAATATTAAAAGTCTTTTTCAAGAATATTTATAGTTCAGGTTTATTTTGAAAATATAACAAAAATATTTGATTGAAAAAAAAACATTTACTAAGAACTCTACACTTCAATTCACAACGAAGAATTCTATATCAAAACGTTATTTTCTGCAACACATTCACGTACCTACATAAATAGTTGCCTACCGATTATACAGTTCATTGAACCTACACCAAACAACAAACAATCGAAAAACGATCAGTTCTTTACGACGTCACTAGAGAATTTTATTCTACATAATAAAATAATGAACAAAAAACAACTAATAATTTACAAAAACAAAGTCTAAAATCGCGACATCAAACACACTTTCACCCATTGAGCCTGTCAGACAGCTACGAGGGATCAGTTGTAGTCAAACGCTCGCCCAGCGAGGTCGTGTACCGTGATGCCATATCAAGAATGACAGACGAGAAGTCATCCACGGAGACCGTCACCGTCGTGACGGCCTTCCCGACTGTGTCAGAAAAATCTGAGGATTCGACAGAACAATTAATATGTAAAACGCCTCAGAAGAATGAAAAGAAAAGTGTTAAAAGTGTCAAAAGTGTCAAAAGTGTTAGAAGTGAGGGGAGCTCTAAAAAGATTGTAGTTTTCCTGGGTCTGGGACAAGTGTTTTTGGGGGTTTTGCTGGTGGGCTCGGGCGCCTTGGCTGTGGTCAAGGGGGCCTCGTTGTCCCGAGTAGGAGCAGGCCTGTGGTCAGGATGCGTGGCGGTGGTGGCTGGAGTGGTAGGAGTGCTTGCCGGCATCAATGATTGTTATGGATTGAATAATTCCTCTAGGTAAGTTGTTGTTTTTTTACAATTGTGTTATTAGTTTATACTTAAATAAAAAAATGGAAACTCAAATAAACTCTACAATACATAAAAAATCTGCTTACACTCGATTCAAGTTATTCGAACATACGATTACAAATTCTATATAAAATAATCCAAATAAAAACCTTCACATACTAATATGACTCCACAAAAAGAAAGTTCTTAGTCAAGTAGTTGATAAGTAGTTAAATATGTAGTTAAATTATTTTTTTAATACTACTTAAAGTCAATGTCGTGCGCGTGCGCAATTTTTGATGCACTTTGCTCGCGTGCGCCTATTTCCTAATCACTGTACTGTATAATTTAACGTAATTCCTTCTTTACATTTTATTTAATTCTGACTACATAAACCTAGAAAAGGAGGCCAAGCGTGCGTTGTGGATTCAACTCTTACTCGAGGTAATTAATTATTTAATATTTTCATTTCGCTCTGGTAACGATACAAAGCGCTGCGTTGAACTCCGCCACTCAAAAAAGCAATGAGATTTTGTTGGAAAATTGGGAACGGAACTGTGTTAATGGGAACAGAGTGTCTTAACACTAGGTTTTCAATTTTCCTCTGACGACCCTGTTATGCGAGATAAGGGATAAAAAATAAACCTAATTACATTAAAATGAATATTTCGTTTTAAAGTTAACCGCTCTTAAAAAAAAACATATTTACACATATTTATAGCCGACAATATACACATATACGTTTGGCCCCAAAAATAAGTTTGTAAAACGAAAATCCTAATTCTATAAACGAAAAAGTATTGTCACAAAATTGTGCTTACTTTAAAGCATATGTATGTACGATCCATCTCTGTTTTGTATTAGAGTTAACTTAGCACTCTACATACACAATTACTAAAATTATACTTGCTTTTTTAAGCACCATGTAAACACTTGAACCTCGCAGGATTTGAACCCTCCGATAACTAAACCATAGGGTCTTATCAATAATTTACATAAATTAACATCACTGTGGGGAGAATTTTACAAACCGCTATCCACAGATAATTGCTTAGAAATATTATCATTTCGAAAGAAGTTATTTATGAAAAAAAAAATATTGTATAGTATTGTCAAGCGAATGGGCAAAAATTCTGCTGTGATTTTTTTTTTATTTCTAAAAAGTATTTTTTTATTTTGTATTTCGGACTGTCACCGGCCGTACTTTGTCGATACCGGGAATATTAATAATATATATTATAACTCACTTATGAAACCTTATAACTTATAAATTATAGTTTTTCTAATTTGACCATTTCAGTTCCTTATAGCATAGCATTCCAATAAATTGTTATTCATTTAAGCCTGAGGTAAAAAATTGTACAATATTTTATATTAACTCGTAATATCGTATTTCATATCATATTAATTATATATAACCGTTAAACGTAATTGTAAAATAAAATAAAAACCACGAATAATATATAAAAAGTCAGTCGTCTGTCGTGTCGTCTGCCGCTGAGTGGCATTGTCGTTTTCTCTGCAAGTCGTAAAATGTCATGCGTGAGCGCATCTTGTTGCCCTCACTTCCCCAAACAACTATAACTTATAGTTCATATTGTAGACAAGGGGTTTTTTCTAGATTATTTATGTTTATAAAAAAATTGTTAATAACCGCAATGTGCAACCGTTATTTTTTACTGTATAACTTTTTGGTTGCTTAACTTTTGTTTGTATTGCGAGTGGGTTGTAATGTGGCGTTACAGCAAATAATATCAAAAAC
Source organism: Heliconius hewitsoni (assembly GCA_018230445.1). Classification (NCBI taxonomy): domain Eukaryota; kingdom Metazoa; phylum Arthropoda; class Insecta; order Lepidoptera; family Nymphalidae; genus Heliconius; species Heliconius hewitsoni. The sequence goes on along the minus strand of DWAN01003016.1, from coordinate 3,908 downwards.
CAAATAAATGCAAATGATTATTTAGTCAATTGTGTATATAATAACACGAGTATTACGAGTATTTTTTAATTTTCACGTAATATTATCTGTCAGTAGTGGCAGAGAAGATCTAGACCATGGTTGTACAGTCTTATTAAGACCAGGGGCCACTCGGGCAAGTCACGAACTGATGGCGGGCCTGCCGCCAGAAGTTTCGAACATATTTTTTTGGTTTTATTCTGGAATAGAATTCAATATTTTTCGAATGTGCGAGAGTATTATTTTTGCAGTCGGCGAGCCCCCAGTATTCGACCGGTCTGTGCTTCCATGATCTAGATTTAAGATACATTTTTTAACTGGACTGCTACTTCCCGTACATAGCAGGGTAGGCAGAGGGAACTAAGTGTTAAGTCACTTCGTTCCATTAATTTATTTAATAAATTAACACTTCCGTCTCCCATTTTTCGTCGCCGCCAACGCCGGGGCTTCTTGTTTTCTCGGATGGGCCTCAACGTCATTTAATGTTTAATGGAGAACCCTAGAAAAGTAACATAGATCATTTAACAACCCATCAGTCCGTTATTCATAAATTAACTACCATATCTAGAGTTATGAAGAAAAAGATTTTTTTTTATACCCAGAGATAAAAAGAAAAGCAGTATAATAATAACCACCATGGCTATCAATTCACACAGTGCATACGATAAAACACCTTCCGTTAGTAAAGAGGGTTCTTTACACTGTAAAGGCGTGTTCAGTCAAACGTTGAGTTCCGTGCAGGTGTAAGAAGTAAGAATCACTTAAACGTGCTCTACTGCCTTGTATTGGCGTTTGTTGTTCGTTTAAAAGTCCCATTTTGATTAGTTATTGATGGCTAAGCCGACCAAGCGTGTGTCACTGTATGAGTAAACCTGTCATGAAGTTGTGGTTTCCTGTATTCCGTTTGTAGCAGAGTGAACTGCGTATCGCACTTTCCGCCAAATTTGCGTGGAAATGAAATTTCTAGAAGGAAACGAAAATTTTAAATAATTCCCTAAGTGTAAACCGAACCCACAACCGCCGAGTTTACTGTCACACGCTGTGCCTCTGTGTCGTAAAAACAACGTAAATTAGTGGCTTTCGTTTAAAAAATATAATTCTTAACAATAATCTTACGCAGTTTGCAAATTGTTCACAATTTATTTGAGGCCATTAAAGCGCTACAGGACAACAATGTATTGGGAAATAGTATTTAAATTATTTTTATTTCTCCGCTCTATTCGACAAGCCGTGAAGGTGGAATTCGGTTTCACCACTAATGGATATGTCTTTAAATTTAAAATCAGAGTGCCTCATCACTCATCTTCTGCGATCGCAAACTCTTCACGAGCGTCCATCAATGCTCGTATTTTTTCTTTAAAGGTGAGCTACTCTCGCCCCTCTCCGCCCTGTGATGCTATCAAGACCAGTCCAGGTCAACAGCAATAAAATCCTTTCGAAAAAAAAATAAGACTCATCACTTAGTACACAGCGTTTCATAAAATAGGCACATAAACCTGTACAATTTAATTTTCTTGAATGTATGTTTGTACGTTAAACAATCTATGTATATTACTGTACTACGACGCAGTAGGGTAGGCAAATGAACTTTGTGATAAAACGCTCCGTTACCCATTTTTAGCTGAATTCTGAAAGTATTGCATGTTGAGCGACGAAACTCAACGCGACACTTTGCCTCAACACCAAAGCGAAAATATAAATTTAAATAAATATTTCATTTCCTCGAGTGGGAAACGAACCCACAACTTGTCGCGTTAGAGCCACACGCTTGTGTTTCTGCGTCTTGGCTGGCCTTATTTTATATCTAAACTTCATTTAGATGCTACAATACTCATCTGGTACTAATATTCTCGTGAATGACAATAATACAAGCAATTAAAGACTCTAATATTTGTGATATAAAGCTCATATTAACATATCCATACTTAAAACGCATCATTGAAGTCTATAATTAAAATGATATAAGCCATCTAAGATTCATCGGGATTGAACTTTTTGTATATTTTATGGAAATTGAAAGAATATGAGGAAATGAATACATTTTATGTGTTTATTGCCTTACAATTTAAAATCTCTAGGATCTAAGGTGATGATGATGCCGTCGAAGTGCTGTGGTACACTTCTCGTCGATTCGATACCCATTCGGGGGACGATTAAATTTTTATTATTATATTTGCCGCTCTGGTAGACGCGCGGGGCGTTCCACCACTTGACAAGTAATGTCTCCAAAAATCTTTGACAGAATCTTTGGCAAGTGAGAAGATTTATTTACTATTTATTTAAATAACTTATGACTTCATATATTTAGCCATATTTATATGTAAAATGGTTGGAATATGTAACGCTAACCTAAATAAAATAAAATTAAATTTTAGAAAATTAAAGAAAATTGAAATCCGTAGACGAACGCAGGTTACCGACATAGCTCTCAAAATCTGCAAGCTGAAGTGGCAATGGGCAGGCCATATTGTAGGCCCGACAACCGATGAGGAAGAAAAGTCCTCGAATGGCGACCGCCTCTCGGCGAAAGGAGTACAGGCCGCCCTTCAGCCAGGTGGACCGACGACCTAAGGAAGACGGCGGGAATCCGCTGGATTCAGAGGGCGCAGGACCAAACATAGTGGCGAGCATTAGGGGAGACCTATGTCCAGCAGTGGATTTCGGAAGACTGATAGATAGATAGATAGAAAGAAAAGTGGTTGTAGAAGGAAAAATCCGCATCGTAATCTGTCCATCAGTTTGAGAGCTACGATGCCACAGACAGACAAATACACAGACATCGACGTCAAACTTACCACTCTTTTATCCTCGGAGGTTAAAAAAAGAGTACACCCAACAAGATTTTTATTTAGAAAATTTTCGAAAATGTATGTCAGAAGATTTGCCACTGCCTTACGGCGGCCTCTACATATAAAATCATACATATAAAATCTCTCAAAAAATACTGAGATGAAATTATTATTGCGAACATTTTAAGCTAAACTATAATTTACTTATTTTAATCTTAACATCTTTTTAGAAAACATATAAAAATTGTGAACGTAGCTGTATTTGAACCTCTTGGAAGCCGTCCAAGTCCTCTGACCAGCTAAGCCATAAGTTCTCATCGGGCTACGTTGAAATACAACTCACTGTGCTAGCATCTCCGTAGTGAGATTTTTCCAAGTTTCCGCTATACAAAGATAATTTGATTGTTTTCTTTTCTAAGTGTGGAATAATACTTTAAATTTGTAAAAAATCACACCCCTTTTTAAATTTTAAAACCATTTTTTTACAATTTTTTTATCACAAAAAAACTAGCTTTGGTTCATATTACTTTTACTGAAGCAATTTATCTCTTCGAATACGGCTTTTTATTTGAAGCTTTATTTTTACAGTAAAAAGCATAACAAAAACAGTTTAAAATATTATCCGATATTTATTATCTTCCGTATACATAAGAACATCAACGATACATACGACGATCAAAGAATTTTATAATTATCTGTACCAACGAGTAACGAATTACTCATATAAAAATCTAATATTACTTAAAGATTTAAGATATCAAAATGACTGGTTATAATAATAACATGGCTACCTTCATACTTACTCGTATGTTCAGTAAGACAAGTTAAATGTTTTGCTGTCTCTACTCTCTAGTATAGAATTAGTGCATTATCCGTGTCGTAATAGCGTACTGATTTATAAATTGTTTATGGTTTATGGTATATGATTCTCAATAGAGCGTCTCTAGGAAGAAAATATTTTTTTTAATTATAAGCTAGATTTGAACCCACTATACCTTCGTTTAGCTTCAGCTTCACGTTGTATCCCGCTCAAAGCAGGGAAGGCCGAGGGAACCTAGTGTTAAGAAACTCCGTTCCCCACTTTCCGCCGAATTCTGGAGG
>DWAN01003015.1:0-14097 GCA_018230445.1 Heliconius hewitsoni | reverse complement strand
CCTAGTATTAAGACACTCCGTTCCCCACTTTCTGCCGAATTCTGGAGGCATTGCGGGTTAAGTGGCATACTTAACGCCGCGCTTTGCCTCTACACCAGAGTGAAGAAATGGAAATATAATAAATTTATATTTGAATAGTGAATAGTGAATATTTCATCCTCTCGAGTGTTTGTCTCCTCTATTCTAAATTGAAAATTTTATCTCTAAATATCTATATCTTGTCATTTGTCAATGTCTCTGTCACGCTTGTCATTAATTTATAATAACCAAAACCAAATAAGTATTACCCGTGACGATTCGATGTTGTGCTTATTTCTTACTATTTGATTTTTATAATCACAATGTAAATATCTAAGAAACAGAACTTAATATGTTATAACTGTTTTTATATTTTCTTTCGAGCTAAGTAATAATTACGTAAAAATGAAGCTCGTCAATATTATTGGTTTAAGCACTTTTCAAATCATTTCATGTATATTTGTTGTTGCCTATTTGTTTGGTTTGTTAAATAATTATTTTAGTGATAAAAATAATTACTGTGGTATGACATATATGTTTGAATATCCTCAGTTTGTGGTAAGCTAGCTTAAGATTAGATGTAGTTAGTATTTGTAGCAAAAAAATTAAGAATAAACACAAATTTTAGCGCATTTCACTGGATGATAATAAAAATGTTCCACAATATGGACTTTATGCATATAGTGAGGGACGCTTTACAGAAAGAGCTAGAAAAATGTGGTAAGATTAAATAAATAATAAACAACTATAAAATTATCTTTACAGGTACTATTATTTTTTATAAATCTCTAATCATGATATTTTAAGGTTTGATGGCATTCCAGTGCTGTTTTTGCCTGGAAATTCAGGCAGCCACATGCAAGCTAGATCTTTAGCTTCCGTAGCCTTACGAAAATCATTATCACAAGGATATGAATACCATTTTGATTATTTTACAGGTTAGTTAATATTTTAAATTTTGAATAAACATCAAATTTGCTTCCAAATATTATTTACTCATGAATAATAATAATCCTCAAGTGGGAATGAAACCCACAACATGTGTTTTACAGTCACACATTTCTGCACCTACACCACTATTAATCTCAATCTAATCTCTGTATGTGTTTTTAGTAAATTTTAATGAAGAATTATCAGGCTTATATGGAGGTGTACTTCAAACACAAACTCAGTTTGCTGCAGCATGCATTTCTAAAATATTGAACCTTTACAAAAGTAACAGATATACAAAATCAGTACCAACATCTGTAATTTTAATTGGACATTCTATGGTATGTTCATTTATTAACAGTATAATTCTATTTGAACTTCACCTTTTTTAGTAAAAGGAATTTGTAATTTTTTGCTTTTGATATTTTACTTAGTGATCATTGATATATACATAAACTGACAAATGCATTATCATTCTTTGAAATATTGTTTATACATAAAAATTCTATGCATATATATTTTATTTTAGGGAGGAATCATTGCAAAGAGACTCTTAGCATATCCAAGTACAATCAATTCAACTAACATAGCTATAACATTAGCTACACCTATTGAAGCCCCTGTCATTAATTTTGATTCAGTTATCAATGATTACTATATGCTGATGAATTTAGAATGGCAGGCATATGTTAAAGGTGAAACAAAAGAGAAAAAAAAGTTAATTAGTATAGGAAGTGGTCCTAGGGATATTTTGGTACCAGCTGGCCTGACATCCTCTAATGATAGTCATGTCAATGTCTTGGTAAGTTCTTTTTTTTACTTATATTTATTTAAGGTTTATTGGTGCAGGAGCACAAGCGTGCTACTATAAATCGATTGTGGGTTTGATTCAATGGTTCTTGGGAGAATGATATATTATGAGATCAAATGGGTCAACCTATACTGGGGTGCACCAGCCCAGAGATCAGAACAGCACTCCATATGAGGCCGAACCTAAACGCTCTGCTAATGAAGTTTCTTTGAGGCCAACTTGACCTTGGTCACAATGATCACAATACTGGCAGTTGCTCAAAACGTTGAGGCCCCATGTGCTGATACTGGAAGCGGCTCTAAGTCCAGGCGGAGGCATTGTGATTGTCCATGTCCGGGAGCCGCGTAAGCGTTACCAGAGCCCGTCATTGCAACTCAACGCCGGTTTTAAATGTGGTGATGACCCGGTCGAGTCTGCCCATGCCTGTTGCCATTCCTGGCGACGTGACTCTCCCACACGTACTTTAATCGCCTATTAATCCGTACCAGAGTGATCCTCTTCTAAGCCGGGAATACACGGCGAACCCCATGTTATGTATAGTGTAGCTAAAAATAAACATTTATTGCATTGATGAAATAAGGGAACCTAAACTTTATGACATCCACTTACATTATCCAAATATAACTATAAATTTTACTTACTTTATTTTATAATTTTACAACTAATCTATTATTTAACAAGGTTGTCTACAAGAGATTGCTTATAGCATTAAAACTGACTGTTTTTAATTATGTGTAGTCTTTCGTGGTATTTATATTTTTTATGTTTATAATAAAGAATAATCCATTTTGCTTTCCTGTTTATCCAGGCTACAGCCATACCAGGGGTATGGATCACTCCAGATCACGTAAGCATGGTCTGGTGTAAACAATTAGTGATGGTTATAAATCGTTTTCTATTTGAAATTGTCGATCCTTGGACACAACAAGTTACGGAGAATAACTTAAAAATAACCTCTAAAGCTAAACAATATTTTAAGGTAAGAATTTGATAATAAAAATTAGAATTTCAATTTACCCATTTACACAAGTTACCCATTTTTCCTCACGCGTAATCAACTGTTTAAGAAATGGTTCGGAATTGTTACGGTTCAACAAAGAATCGCAAATGGAAACACGTTGCATTAGGTTTTTTTCAGTGAGATCATGTGGTACCCAAATGTAATTGTTTTTCTTGTACCTAGACTTTCGTAATTGACGTAAAATTATTTTATGATCAACATCCAGTTCTTCAGCAATGTCGTAGCTACTCATATGTCGATCTTGCTCCACTTTCTCAAAAATGGCACTGATTTTATCTGTGATTAGGTCCGTAAGACGTACAAATTTTATTCGAGGAGATCGTCGCATTTTTACCTTTTTATGTAATAAAACTTTAAAATGTACCGAATTTCTTCGTCACATACGTAAATATTTGTTCAATAAGACTGTTTCATCCGCAGTCTGATAGGAATTCACGGTGTCGGGGAGGGGAGGTGCCCTATCTCTTTCTTCCCTTTATTATAAGTAGCTCGCAGTTATAGTGGAGAGGAAGATAGGACGCTTTCTTGGCTTTTCTTCGGAAGAGCTTGCAGCGACTTACAGCGATCACAAGTATAATCGGTTGTAAACACTAGACACATCACGAGCCAAGGCATAGTTTATAAAATAATATTTTTAAAGGTGTTTGGGATATCATTTACAACAGATACTGATCCAAAAATTAAAAATATGATTGCTATACAACCAAGTATATGACTTTATTTTTTATTATGCCCACAAACAAATTTGTAGATAGCAACTCGTACTGAATTAGTAAAATCATTATTTATAGTATGTTGATACATTAAGAAATTAAACTAGAATAACAACAAATACATTTCTAGGTCAATCGTTCAATGTCATTAGATTCAAAAGCTATAAGGTCCAATGTAACAATGCAAGCGGATGCGTTCTGGTACGAAGATAACAGACGGATTTATCAGATATCAAGGCCTGAGATCGACAGGTAAGTCTGGTAAGGTTTTCTTATCTCTTAGCATTTAACTGTGATTTAATGTTATGTACTATCTAAATGTTCATTGGTATGTTTCGGCGAAAAGTAGGGAACAGAAGTATGTTATTGGGTACGGATTGTCCTAAAACAAGCCTTTAAGGTTCTTCCCAGGCCTACAGCGTTAAGCTAATTATAATTGTTAACAAAAAAAACGGCTTTAACTGGATCCCATAATCAGAACCTAACCAAAATCATCAAACTACACTTAAGTGTATCTTTTCCAAAAAAAAAAAGATCGAAATCGGTTTGTGGGGTATTAAGTTATTCGAATATTTGTCGGTCACATACTTAATGCAAACTTAGGACTTTCATATTCTTAGATTCCATTACATAGTTGGTTTATTATATAGGAGGGTTTAAAATAACTAATAGAAGATGAATCACTAACTTTTAAAATGTCTGTTTGTGTGTTTATCTGTTAGTACACGCACATATTCCAAATCGGTCCAGTAACAAAAAAAAATGTTTTGTGTGCCTGAACTATGTGAATATTTTTTTTTTGTGTAGCTATTAGATCTGGGGAGGATCTAAGCTATATTTGATGTTGAAGACTTCCGTAGTGGTCTAGTCTAAACTATAAGAATTTGCATCATCATGAAACTTGGCATTTGTATTTATAAAATATTATGGTACCATCTAGCTGGTCTGATGATGAGTCTGGAAGGTGGCTGATCGAATCTTGGACTGCCTACTAGTAAACATCGAGTTTGGGCTCATTTGATTTGTCTTAACATATTCTGTTAATTTCTCTTGATGACAAGAACCTGATGATGGACTAGAAGGTGGCTGATAGAACCTTGGACTGTGTACCAGAAACCATATCGAGATCAGCTACGGTACGATGTCAGTCTGTATGGTACACGACGTGGTGTACTTAGGGTCCCGTACTTTTGAGGCTGGAAAGACGTATGTGGCCCTGATCAGAGTAAAATCAATCAACGGTTTTTCTAGTGTTTTTTAAATTATCAATTTTCGCAAATATATTCAATGTAAAGGTACATTTTTTAGTAAGTTGTCCAAATATAGATAAAAATTGTATCCATATTTGGATAACCTACTTTCTTATCTCGTTTTATGAATAACATGTCCCTACCTACATGCGATATGAAAATTTTATTTAATTACTTTTGCTACTTAGACGTTGATAATCACAAAAAAAAAAGCCAAAATACCCTTAAATATGTTATAACTAATAAGAAATAAGGAATTCTGTTTTAGAAAATATGTTTAGATACTTAAAATTCGTCTAATGTTCTTAGATGAAACCGCATTGTGGATCGCATTTAAAATATTAGAAACGGCTCAATGACTTGATCTCACCTATTCGTATATATAACATGGCAGGCAGATCATTTGAGGCTGTCGTAATGCATCGGCACAACGTCGGACATCTGTATTGATCTGATGCGATGGTTATTAGTTAGATTCTCATTAGGGGGAATGATTTTTATTGAAATTGTTTTCATTTTCTTGCTCTAAGAAGACCTAGCGCGGCTAGATGCGAGCTAACCTATGAATTCCGCCACTTCCTAAATTTCGAGACATTGCGTATTGTGACAATACGCAATGTCTCGAAATTTAGGCAAAAATTTTGGAACAGAGTGTCTTAACACTAAGATTCATCTTACTATCCTGCTATATGTGGGATACAAAGTGAAGCTATTACATAAAATAAGATGGTGATTGAAAGTCACGTTACACAATATTAAAAATATTGCCGTTCTTCTGCATCTATTATTTATTGCGACTCTGGACTTAACCTACTTCGTCAAAATCACAATAAAAGTACATATTGGTCACTAATAGAAAATACTCAGCGTGGCACTCGGCCAAATTACTTTATAGAATTAAATTTTTGACATGACCGGGGACAATATTTGGTGTGCGGTATAAAACCAAAATCTCTTCTCACACGATGTATGCTCAAAACTTTTAAACTATGAAATTAATTTTTAATGCGATTTTTATTAATGAACAGAGTGATTTAAGAGAAACAAAGTGTCTTGACTCGGACGTCTCTGTCAACCTCGCTATTATTCGGTTAAAGTATAGAAAGCTACGAGAAGCTATTATAAAGACAAGAAGAAGAGAAGAATTAGTGATTTACGCGAGTGTCAGACTAGCCAGTTTTTGTATAAGATCAAAATCCTCCTAATATTATTAATGTGAAAGTTTGTGAGGATGGGTGGATGTTTCTTCAACTTTCACACAAATCCTATTGAATGGATGGAGGTTAAACTTTATAGGAATAGTATTTGGGTATAGCTTACGAATATATCTACATCAAAATAACACATGGAGTATAATTTATGAAAAAATTTTGAAAAATTTTACTATAACATAACTTTAAGTTTAAGCGGGCGAAGCCAATGGTGGGTCGCTTGCTTGCAATTATCTGTTAAATAAGTCGTTTCCTAGTGACGAATATAGCATAAACGTTGTAATAGCACATGATATAAAATGTCCGCTCGTAATAAATGCAAACCTGGCATTCCTCCAGGCTCAAAAATAAATGTTACGTATCTAAGAGTCATGACGTCACGCTGTTTTACAAATTTCTTACTTCAATGAAACGTCAAGGTTGAATTTTATATTGACTCCGTACTATTTTGTTTTATGGATAGTTAAGTATTATATAGGTGCATGTTGTTGTAATAAATTTCCTGTTTTGACTGTTATTATCATCAAATTAGTCACCACTATTTCATGCAATCATCAAAAATATTCCAACTTTTTGAACTTTCGTCACGATTATTACGGTTCCGTAGTCGACAAGGATCCCTTATATTGCCATCGCCATGTCCGTCTATTTGCCCGTCTATCCGCGGCTTAGGTCTAAAACTCATGGTACTAGACAGTTGTAATTTAATTGAATAAATCACGTGGACAATAAAAAAATCTTGAAAAAAAAATGGAGTGTTAACTTCTTATAGGAAAGTAATCCGCATCGTTACGTTAGTTTGTCTGTCTGACTTCCTTTTCTCTTATGCATACGGTAGCAGCAGGCAGGCTCCTCTTCTCTCGGCTTAACAACCACAGCGCTTGTCGTATTTAGAACAGGCATTTGTCTCTGCTCTCTTCATAACTTAGTGTTTAGTGTGCGATATACATAAATTGTTGAGAGTGAGCATATAGCTACACAATTATTTATTTACTAGACTGGATTACTTAATGACAACATCATTTTAAAGACAATGTTTTACGTTCCCACACAACCCGAGAATCGCTGACTTAGGCTTCCCACAAGATTCCCACACTTATTTCCCACACTTAGCATAGATATCTTAGAATTGTAATAATCTGTTATTTGAATCTTCGCATCATTTTACACCCATTGTATTAATTAACATTAAAAATAAATGTAATAAAATAAATTATTCTTGTCTCCGACTTTGAGCAAGTCTCACCTGTTTAGTAATAAGTTAATTTTAATAAAGTATTTTAATTAAATCTTTTTTTTTTTGGAACCTACGCTGCTACCGTACTTAATTAATGTCTATGCATTAAAAAATCAGACAAGCGCGAGTCCGCCTCGCCCACAGATGGTTCCGTACAAAAATTGGCGGTCTCAAGGTTTTCAGAAATTCAAGCCTACTTAGCCAGAGCTCTTTCATGTTCTTCTCACTTGAACTAGCGGTTTTAATACTATTTTTTTTCCCCCCATTTAAGACATTTTTTTTTTATAATAATAAAAAATTAGAACGAGTTGAAATTCAAACCATATACTAAGATCTCCGAACCCATGATTTTTGACAAAAAAATATATTTCTACATTTACTTAAAAAATAAGATATGGCTGTTTATATCGCAAAAGCGCGTGTTTCTACACTAAAGGAAATCAACATTCATAGGGTACTTCCCCGGTTGACCTAGAATTATGAAATTTGGCAGCTAGTAGTTACTGTTTATTTTATAAGTATACTTGTATTTATTTTATTTTCAGAACTACTCATTTAATGATAAGGCTTGTCTCGTTCCCGCAAAATAGATTTGTTGCTATAGAAGCGGTCAATGTGGACGATAAAGATTGGATATTTGGATGTAACGCCAAACACATATACAACAATTACAGACATTGGTAAGTTGTCCAATGTATTTACTAACTTTTCTTTTATAATTCGACAGTTGGAATTAGAAAGAATTTCGGGTTCAGTTACTTTATTCTTAATTTTAGCCCAATTTTTCCGACATTTGTATATAGCCGAAGCTTTCGATTTACTAAAAAATAGCTAAATATAAGCTATTAGATTATTACGCGATGTTAAAGCAAGTTAATTGGGAATCATTCTGTGGGAAATAAATAGATTTTGTTATACTTTAAGTGGTAGCAAATGTACAAATGAAAATAATAAATTTCTTATGTTAATCAAAGTATTGATTATCGAAAACAAAAATGTACATAAGATGTCTAATGAACAGATAACACATACATCAGATAAAGATGCTTGGGACTTGAATCTCAAGCATAGCTGAAAAAGATTATAGTCATAAAAGAATATAGTTTTCCCTTTGTTACTTTTCTGAATAATTATAGAGTAGCTGTCATTACTCTACGTCAATGGTTCCCAACCAGTGGTCCGCAGAAGCCTAAATATGGTCCGCGAACGATTTTAATTTTATGACTGGGGATGGTGATGCGAAGTCTCTGTATGACTATCACAGTTAATTTTTATTATACCTACATGCATAGTGGTCCCTGCTACCAAGAATGATATGAAAGTGATCCTTGATCAAGAAAAGGTTGAGTAGGTACCCCTGCTCTACATCAATGGAAAAAAGAAAACCAAACGTACGAAATAATTATTGAATTGTTTCAGCAAACAAGCAAGTTCACTAAGCGAGTTATCTCGATGGACAGGAGCAGCTACAGATTTCGGTAAAAGGAAACTGGCCACCGTACATTTGCATGATATTATGGAAATCGAACCAGAATGGACTCATGTTATTGTTAAAGTGTCGCCGACAAGGAAACCGGTAATATTTTAACTTACATTCTTATTTAGACTAATTTCTAGCTTAGCCTAGATTAGATACTAATTTTTCCTGCGGCTACGCTCACGTGCCCCTTAAGGCTCCAAGGTGACTGTGAGCGCACGTACATTGGGCTACATCGAAACGATAAATGTAACGTAAGCACATCTAAAGCCTTCCTCCGTAAATAGAATATAGAGCACAATAAACATTTTCCAATTCTATTAATACCAATTATATTTTCGAATTAGGCGATGATATTTTTTGCTTATTATTAATTTGTGTCATTTCTTTTATGTATGGCCCCTGGGCACAAGCATGTCACCAGTTGTGAGATCCATTCTCACTAGAGGAAATGGAATGTTTTATATCTTCATTTACTAGCTCTAGTTGGTAGGTAGTTGCACTACTTAACACCTAATACTTAAAGAATTCGGTGGAAAGCGGCAAACGGAAGTGTCTTAACACTAGGTTCCCAAGTTTCCTTTGCCTACTCTGCTAATGCTATATTTAATAATAACTACTGCTAACTGCGGGATACAGTGTAAAACTATAAATCACTTATTTATATAGGGTTAAAAATTTTGGCATTTTTTTGTTGTTTTCACAGATAACACTTAACGTGGATATAAACGATCATGCATCTCGACAAATTAATGTTAATCTGCCATCATTATTTTCTTTCGGAAAGCAAATAATAAAAGCTGAGACCGAACAAAATAGTTTATACTATGAATTGGTTCTATTGGACTTTAATTTAATTCATCAAGCGTACCTTTTGTATGTGGAACCTTTAAATTGTCAAGCGCCTTATCACGCATCAGCTGAATTACACGTGCCGTGGGCGAACCACGAATCGTTTCACTATTTTACGTAAGTATTTTTTTTTATTATTAAATACTTAGGTGATTCTTATTTTTGAACGGCCAGTCGTTGCGCAGGGGCACAAAGCGTGACTGTAAAACCGACTGGTTGTTGGTTCGATCCCCACTCGAGGATATGAATTTATTTAATTTATATTTGCATTTCTTCGCTCTGGGGCCGTTATTACGCAAGCAGTTTTTTTGCAATTATTGAAATGCCTCCAGAATTCGGCAGAAAGTGGGGAACGGAGTGTCTTAACACTAGGTTCCCTCTGCCTACTGTGCTATGTGCGGGATACAGCGTGAAGCTGATTTATTTATTTTATTCTTATTTTTGCGGGTCGCAGTGTCGCGGGCAAATCAACCAGAAGCCAATACAGACAGAGCATGCAATGTTTTACACATTCACATTTCTAATTACACATCCACAAATGAAAGATGTGAAATCCACATCCGCACATGTTATCCCACATATGCATTTATTGATAATTCACATATTTTTCTGTACTTTTAGGCATTTAAAAAAATCACCAATGAAGTTACGCCTATTGGAAAGTAATCCTAACGTAACGTTACACTTAGATGCGACTGAACATGTAAAAGTTACACTGTTGTTGGATCCCAAATGCATATTTAGTATCAGGTATCTTTCATATTATAGTTATTTTTTATAGTAAATATTTTTTTTACTTTATCCTTGAAAATTATTATCAAATAGATTTTTTTTTTGTTTTTCAGTTTTATCATTTTTTTTATGTTGTTGTTAATTTAAATGAATATATTTTTTATTTATTGGCCAAATGAATAGACTAGCATTTATCTTTTACTTTCAATCCGAGTTGTTTATAGTAAATGTAAATTTGTATTTAAAAAACGCTGTTTCAAACACCTCTTCCTCAATAATAAAATAACGATGTAAATTTCAGCATTTCAACATCCTGGTACCACCGTCTGGCCCAACTATCTAGGAATTACACACCAATACTAATACCCTATATAGCCGCCATTGTGTTGTTAGCGGCTAGAAGTAATTTATTACATTTAAGACAATATGGTGCCTGTATATCTGTACATAATTCGCTAATGAGTGAAGGAGTCAAGCCATATTATGCATTAGTGTTTGGGAGATTGGCTACTATGGGTCTTATGTGAGTATTGAATATATGGCGACTTTTATTGTTTTATATCAAAAGTGGAATTCATAGAGTAATATATATTTGTGGTATTCAACATATACAACTATATTTATTTTTTTGGCTTTATTTTTTATTGGAAATGCCGTGGTATAGTAGGGTTTTGAACGGGACAGTTTAGGGTTCAATCCCACGGTGGAATAAAAATTCTTTCATTCATTTTCTCGCTATGGCAATAAGTGGGAAATTAAGCGTTTTAACACTAGGTTCCCTCTGCTATATGTAGGGTGCGATACGAAGATATTTTTTTTTTAATGAATCTAACCATATATAGTTGTGAGGAATATTTATATTAAAATAAATATTAGTTTTTTCCTACAAATAAATGTTAGAAAATATTTTTAATGCCTTATTTATTTACACATAGTTAATGTTTACAGGTCGGTACCATTTTTATCGTTTCTTTTCGAGAATGCTAGTTGGCGTAATCTCGAATTGCAATATTTCACGAAATCTCTTCTAGTGTTGCCAGTATACATGACGGCACTTGGCATATTGAATATTGCAGCGGCAGCTGTACTGGCAATAATGGTGTTTTCATCACAACTTGCCCATAGATTGCTCTTTAGGTACTTAATACTTTTATTATTTATAATATACAATTTACATAACTGCATTTTAACAATATTTTAATTTAACTTAAACATATTTTTAACATACATTTTAATAATTAAGATTTCTAAACTGTTTTTTTAATAAGTATAATGTAGTAGTACCTAAGGCTATGTGTAGTGTAACTATTAAATTAAAAACCCGCTTCGTATATCAAAGCAGCCATTAATAAAATTATTGCAAAACTAAATATAATGATATTAATAATATAATTTAATTAATATTATTGTATTTTTTTTATCATCAATCATTATTGATAATAACAAAACATAATTATTAGATCGGCACCAAGCACCTAGCTGCAAGCATCTGCAACGTTGTTATTTAAATTAAAAAAAAAAAAGTATGATTAAATGAAACTATTTTAATCAGATTAATCGCGTATATTTTGTATTATACATTTTGGAAACCCGACGTTTCGAACACTTTGCATTAGTCCGTGGTCACAAGAAGACCGACCACGTGACCATATATGAGATTAATCCGGTTAAAATTGTTTCATTTAAAATGTGTAATAATCGTGAAAATCAAAGGATTTATTAAAGTATGAATATACTAATCTATTTGTAGTTTGTAACATTCATTTGACAAACGTTTATAATAATTAATTATTCCAGAATAGTATGGCGCGGAGGTACAGGCCTGGCTGAGAAAATGGCGGCGGGCTTGCAAAAAGTTCCCATGTTAGTTAGCGCCGCACTAATATGTGCTGTGCCATTGTCCTGTGGTGCTGCATCGATGGCGGCGGGCGCAGCTTTTTATGCTTTTATGGTAATTTAGTTGGTTATAATTATTGATCTGATGTTTTTTATTATGTTTTGTCATTATGAAACCGTCTGATTGTAAGCGCAACGGCTGTGGGTTCAAACGCCACTTGGGGAATCGATTATTTTCATTTCTTCCCTACAACAAGAAAAAAATAAGCGCGAAAATTGGGCGGGAAGCGTCTTAACACTAGGTTGATGTGCTTATTAAGAGATATACAGTTGAAATTTTGATACAATTGTAATTTGACCACTATCAGTTTTGTCAGATACCTTTAAACTTATTACACATATTAATAAAAACGTCTAAGTTCTTTTTTCTTTCAGCTTTCTAAAATGTATGAAGAATATCTAGAGGACTATGTCTATAAGCTGATGTCTAAAGTGGCGAGCCGATTGTGTCGTGTATTTAAATCGAAAGTTGTCAAGAATCCAGAAACTCAAACAGACATACAAAAAGAAGAATCATCAAAAGAGATTACTAATTCTGAAATACCCAAAGCCATAGAAAATAAAACACCATCTAATAACACATCACAAACAAATAATAAATCTAGTTCAAATTTGTTAAATGAAAATGAAACGGAAAAAAATAAAAATAAGTGTGATCCAAGTAAATCTGAGCATATTGATGAAGATTTAAACAATATAAACTTTCATATGATGATGTTCTTTTTATGGATGATTGTGACTCTAGTCAATGTTCCAGCTTTATTAACTTGGGCGAGAAATTTCAAGTAATAATTATTATAACTAAAATTATTTATACCTAAAAATATCTATACACTGACAATTAAAGTTTAAACCAATTCAATAAGCTGTTATTTTATAGTAATTTTCGGATACAAAATACTTCTGATTGATATTTTTTTATTATAAACTTCAGATTGTGATATAAATAATACAAACCCAAAAAACTGCATTAAAATTGGCCTTCTGGGATCAGAGTGCATAAATGCAGACAAAATTAAAGAAAATTACATAATTTTTTCATCAATGTAATAATACCTAAAATAATGCATTTACTTATATATCGTCTCATTTTATGATACATATATATCTATGGATGATACATAATATATGTTTGCTAAGCTACATATGGAACACTACTTATTTAAAAAACATAAAAATTTGAACTTATTTAAACCCACACCTCTTGGAAAATGTCCAAGTGCTGTGACCACTAAATCATACATTTGAGTCAAGTTATGTGGAAAACTTTTGTACACTTGTTACAACTTATTTATGTTGTTACCATCTCTGTAATTTACATAAGATAATTGCTTATAATTATCCTTAGGCTAGAGAGAATACTATTTATTAAATATTTCTGTCGTTTTTAAATTGTTATTCCACTTCAGAAAGAAAATTACTTATTTGAAAAACATACAAATTTTAATGTAGTTTGATTTAGAAATCATTCAAGCAGCAAGCTCTGTCCTCTAAGCCATACTTTCTCATTGTATGCAGCTATGTAGAAATTCTTATACACTTACTCGATTTAAATAAGTATTGTAATTAAAAATGTCAAAAATATGGAACACTAATAACATATATTTAATGACTTCAGGTACAGTATGGTTTTGAAGCCAGATACATCTTATCATACTGGATTTATAATGTCAGCTTGTTCCACTATTATATGGCAAATGAGTGGACCCAAAAAGAATTTGTAAGTAGAGTTTAAATAACCTATAGTAAATGTTTTCTGACTCATCATTAATTGATGGTACATTGTGGCTCAGTAGCACAGCATCTAAGAGAAAGCCTAACAGGTGTGGATTCCATACCACTTGGGGGATGAGGTATTTTCACTTCCTCACTCTGGTAGCAGGCGAGTGTGCTATTGATTTCTGCTACACAACACACAATGTACCAAAAATTGAATATAAAGTAGGCAA
>DWAN01003014.1:0-14098 GCA_018230445.1 Heliconius hewitsoni | reverse complement strand
CTGTAGCTCCTCTGGGGTTGCACGGGGTCGTGGGCGGCGGTAATCACTTATCATCGGGTGACCCACACGCTCGTTTGCCGTGTCTTTTCCATAAAAAAAAAAAGATTTCTGAATATTCAACGGCAATTTCATAAGGATTATGTTTTATTCATTCCAAATCAATTTACTATTTTATAAAGCGCGATGAAATATAAGCTTCGTAAAGCTTTCTAAAACTGTTCCTTGAATTTTATTTTGTTGTCACTAGCACTGCCGCTAAATTGGAAAAGTCTGCCCATTGTTCGTATATAAATAAATTAGAATAATTTATCGTTGTTGTCTGTTTACATATTATAATATTTTAATCGCTCGCGTAATTTGTGAGTTGACCTACTAGACTAAGATCACAGGGACCCCAGACTTACGTTAATTTTAGCTAAGCTGAAATTTTGAAGATTAATAATCTAATATGTACTAAAGACTGTATGTTTACGTACTAACTAGAAAGTGGTTTCTTTTCAAAGTTAAAGTAGAAACGATTATATTTAAATATGCTTTTAAGAATAATTAAAAAAAAAAACATATTATTACCTGACCCCTTGCGTGGGCCTTTACTGGCAAAAGCTTGCAAGTACAACGTATTTATTTACGTTATACTTGTAACCTTTAATTTTGCATATATCATTTACAGACTATTTCATGACTCCTTATAAGCACCCAGACCAATTCGATGGCTCAATCATTCTCCCGCACAGAGATGTACCTTTGGCGCTAACTCTGAATGATCCCCCAATTTCAAGAGAGTAAGTAGGTATACTGTCTTAATTACATATTAGACTAATTGTCCTCAAAATTCAAGCTTTGATAAAATGACGTAGGTTTTAGTGGCCTGGGGATCTTGGGGTATACCGCTGTCTTTGGTTATAATTTTTAGAAGTGAGCCTGAATAAGCTATAACAATTAATATATTTAATAAGACATAATTTAGATATTTTTACGTTATCTTAAAACCCATAATACTTGCTACGCTCGTTTACAATATTTTATGGTTCAGTTGGAGAAACTTGTGGTCAAAAACCATTGAAAGACAAGATCGAATGGGAAATGGTAATCTTATAAATTAAAAAAAATTATCTAACTTGAACTTAAATAATATAACTTGATCTTACCGAACTAAATTCATAGGTCATATAGATATTATTTTTGTAGACGATTTCAGAAGCATTTCCTTATACATTATTTTCATGCAATTTTTACTAATGTTGCAATTTTAAATAGGTTGCAGTTTTAAAAAAACTTCGATGGTACAATCTCTTGAAAGGTATCTTGAAGGACTTAGTTCATATTCTTCTTCAATTCTTAACTTTTGGATATGCCTTACATTAAACTAATATAGCTTTATATTTATGAAAGCTATAACCCACCGCGAAATAATAAAAAATCCAATACCCCTATGTTCTGCCATAAAGCCATTCCTAGTACAATCGTAACAGAGCCATGCTAGTTATTGACTAACGAGGTCCATATGCACGCAATTACACTGATGACATTTGCCATGAGTAATAAACCTAATATCCGCTCCAATTCCGCCATTTTACATTTTAAGTAATTAATATTTAGCTTAATTTAGAGTGGCTCCTAGTTTTTTCACACCTATTTGCTCGAATCCATTACTACCTAGTATGTAAATTAAAATGTATATTTACTTATACGAAAATAGGCAGTAAGTACTTATTATAATTCCACACTGTTATGGACTTTTTTTGTTTTCTTTTTTAGGTCTCATACTGAATAATTTATTTTCCGTTCTATTATATCGATCCCTTAATGGGTTCTAAGTACATACTCTAACGATTCTCTAGGTATGTTCGAATGAAGTAAAGGTCACAGATAGAGAGTGATAGAGTACTTTAAATATTTTTTTGACTGCTGACGTATGAACAAGATGTGTTTTATAGAAATTTTACAAATATTTTTATCACTTGAAACTCTAATGGCATCGATAAAGTATTTCGTTGTGCGACGATTGTGGGTTATATTTCTATGAGAGGAGTTCTTTCCATTTCCTCGGTAAGAAAAAAATCGCGAAATGTCTTCAAATAGGATCGAATGCGGCGAATCTCTCTCCACTATTGCCATCTCTGCTATATGTTGGATGCATGAAGACTTCGGCAGAATTCGGCAGAAAGTGGAGAACGGAGTGTTCCCCACTCCTTCAAGATACCTTTCAAGAGATTGTACCATCGAAGTTTTTTTAAAACTGCAACCTATTTAAAATTGCCGAATTCTGGAGGCTTTGGGTGTTGAGTGGCAGAACTCAACGCCGCGCTTAGTATCGACACCAGAGCGAAGAAAAGGCAATATAAATTTAAATAAATATTTCATCTCCTCGAGTGGGGTCGAACCCACAAACAGTCGGTTTTACAGCCACACTTCGTACCACTGCGCCACGACTGGCCTCTTGACTGGCATGGTAGAGCTAAAAAACTATTAACAAAATATATATTATAATATTAAGATAAGTACAAAACAGTACATAAGCCATCTAATATCAAATAAAAAAATAAGAAAGGAAGGAAATTTCGTTAATAGGATGTGGTCAGTACTCAGAACAGTTCACTGAGCCGACAATCGGCCTTACCGCTCCAATGATTGGTTCATAGACATTTGAACCCAACTTTAGGTCGTGCAACCTTCACATTAAATACAACAAGTATTAGTATTGAAAGAGACAATAGTCATTTGTTTCTATTATAATTTATGAATATAATTTATTTGATTTATGTCTTGAATGATCTAAAAATATTCTGACACTCCAAGGGCTATATTTGTGGTTAAACTATACTTAATTAGAGACTTATACGTGGCTTTGCTCTCTCTTTTTTATTATAGTCAAAGATTAATAATTAAATATATATATATATTATTATTTTTTTAATAAAAAGTATCCTATATTCTTTTTAATACTTATAAGAATATGTGTACAAAGTTTTATAATAATCGGTTAAATAGTTTTGGCGTGAAAACGTAACAAACAAACGTACATTCATATTTATAATGTAAGTTTGATTATAAAAAATAATAGATGAACATTTGTCAGCAGAGGGTGGCGGGTGGTAGGAAGGAGCGCGCGGCGCGGTGCGGGAGCGCGCGCGGCAGGTGACCGGCGGTCCGCGCGGCTCATGTGGGCGGCGGGCGCGTGCTGCTCGCGCCAGGCAGGTACTGTATACAGCGATTACATCTAGATTAATTCAATTAATACTATTTCTATTATACGAACTAAAAAATCATCATTATATAGTATAGTTATAGTACCGTTGCCAAAAAAAGGTTGTACATTTTAGCAGAAATGTACGCTATAAAGTTGCCTTTTTTCGACATGTTTCAAGTAAAGATTGTAATAAAATAAGAAATTCATGCAGAACGTCTACTAAACATGTGTCTCACGCAGCTCAAGTTAGTTTTGGTTTCGCTAGTGCATAACTTGTATGAAACGCTAGTACGACTTTAATAGTGTAGAATAAAGTTTTGTAGTTTAATACATTTTGTATTACGATTTGTATTTTATATTTAGCTAAAAAGTATAGCTTTATATAGCTCTTAATATTATTTAATCAGATTATCTTATGTGAAAAAACATTTACGTGATTATGGGTTTATCTTTGTATTGGAAAATAAGATAAAATTTATGTTTAAGGTATATTTATAAAAGCAAAAAAAATAAAAATCTATATTTTATACTATTAAACTCATGGAAATAAAAACTATATTCATCTACAATAAAATATAAATTCAATTTAAGTCACCATGCAAACTAACTACCGCAAATGCCTAGGAACAGTGATTCTAATTGGCACAATTGATGGCAATTTGAAGGCATATAGCAGTCAACTGAGCTTATTTATACCTCATTGTCCTGGATGCGTTTTAATTTGTATCGTGCTATTATTGTTTGAGACCAGATTAATTTTGTATTGTTTGAGTCACTTGATTATTCATATTGTCTCTTGTGTTCCAAAGAAGTTAATGAACTTGGCTCTTACACACTGATAGTGCGTTGGAGCTTGGATGATGCCTTTTATATTATATTGTATATATTGCTATTTTATTATTTGCTAAAATTATATATTTTTTATATTTTAAGAGCTTTGTTTGGTTAGGATTTTATATTTAAGTTAAATTATTTTGGTTGTTTCCGCATGAGTGCTGTTACTAAATGCCCCACGTGCACTATAGGAAGGAAAAATCGCGATTGAGATTATAATATAAAAAATAGAACAAAAAAACACCTAGGTGAAATCAATGCGATAAAAACAGAATATTCGGCACTATTCGATCGAGTCCATTATACCAAAACTCGATCAATCACGTCTACGTTGACGGCATATTTGTCCATGATCAATCTCAATGGCGGTCAGCGGATAGTGCACTTAGGGCTGGCGGGAGTGGTGGGAGAGTGGGGCGGGCGTGTACGACGTACAATGGGTGTGTGTTGGTAGCTAGCAGGCACTCATGCGTGAGGGGGTGACTAACCGTGGCGGGGTGGCAGGCGAGGGCAGCGCGGCGCGCACTCCGGTCAAGACGTTCCAGGCGTACCTGCCGCCGGCGCACCGCACCTACAGCTGCATACACTGCCGCGCGCACCTCGCGAGCCATGACGAGCTTATATCGAAGGTTAGGGTGAGACCTTCTTGGTACTCTCTTTTTAACTTTTTGTTTGTTTCATAACACCAATCTTCTTTAAAACTCTTAAATATCTATGACAACCCATGATTTCTGATTTCCCTTACCAATTCTTACAAAACTTTACATTTATATTATGCCCTAAGCTAACGACATCACTAACGAAGCATTACATTAAATTGAATTACAACAGGAACATAAATACCTAAGCAATTATGAATTCATAAAGGAACCACTTGCTAAGTAATATTATAACATAATACTAAATTATTACGAAATACTTAGGCGCTATTGGCACGCCGCACCGGAGAGAGAAAGTAGTTGCTCGTGCTGCGTAATTTAACTATAACAACATTTACTTTAATAAACTTGTGAAGTTTTGATGTTCAATTAATTCTATCACGTGTTAAGTTTCTAACTTTGTATTTCTTACTAAGTTAGCACATTTTATATGTATGAAACGTTTTATATTTAGTAAGACGTAAAAATGAAAATAAGAACGATACAACAAATTAACATAGCTATTTTTACGACATACCAATCCACGAGTACTTCAATCTGGTTACAGCGGTAGTCCGTGATGTTCATAATGATATCATTAAAACATTTGTAGTTTTTATTTAGTGATTTGAATTTTTTATTGTTGTTTTACAGTCGTTCCAAGGCAGCCAGGGGCGCGCATATCTGTTCAACTCAGTGTGAGTATTAAAATTAAATTAAATTAAAAATTAGAATTAAATCAGCTTCAAGCTGTATCCAGCACAACGCAGGGTAGGCAGAGGGAGCCTAGTGTTAAGACACACTGTTCCCTACTTTCCGCCGAATTTGAGCGCTTGCGTGTTGAGTGGCGGAACTCAACGCCGCCCTTTGCCTCGATACCAGAGCGAAGAAATGGAAATATAAATTTAAATAAATATTTTATTTCCTCGAGTGGGGATCGAACCCACAACCGTCGCGTTACACACCCTTGTGCCCTTGGGCCACGACGGCTTCAAATTGAAATTCTTACCTTACAATAACAAAATTGTGAAACATTTTCATTGCCCCGTTGTTCATAAATAAAAGTAGAGTTCTCGATCAGAAGTAGGTGTCATATAGAGCTATTATATAAATGACGGAGACTAGGATGATAATTTATACGCCGCTCGACCTATTTCTTTACGTCAAATTACTGCCATGCATATTTCATACACCTCTCGCATTATGCATTATCCTTGAGATGACTATATTTCATTCAAACGGTTTCAATTTTATTTCATGTATCTAGTATAGTAGAAAAAACAAATGTTTTTATTTTTATTTAGTCTAGTATTTTCAAAATACTTTAGAATTTTTGATTAACTGATTTGTTTGTAATGATATTGATAAATACTTCATACAATCTATAAATACGTGACATACATCGTAAATTGTTATTAATTTTTTAGTATCATTTAATTTTTTACTGGAAACTGTTGCTTAAAACCTATATAACGAAACTCATTAAACTGATTTATAACAGTTATTAGATCTTAAATGATTTGAAATTTAAATTACATAGTAGTGTAGCACTCTTACTTTGTTTTTGTTATATAGATCAAGTCTTTATTTACAAAGTTGTTACCTACATTTTTTATTTTTTTTTATTATTTATATTGTAAACAATAATATATATTTTATTAGTTTACTTTTTACTTTTAAAAGTTCTTATCTGTATGAGAATTCAATAGTATATCGGAGGACGTAACTCGAGAAGCCATTCCATTTTACGACGCTCTTATACTGTTTACATCTAACTTAAAGTAGTAGAATGGAAAACCTGATTTGCAATTTTCTTTTTATTTACAAAATATTTTTAAAAATATCTCAATATCTATTGTACTATAAATTTTATTTACTCATCCACCTAAACTTATTTCTTTTATAATTTTATATTATAGTCAAATACATTTTTTACATTTGTTGTTGTGAAGTAACAACATATAAGTTGTTCTTATATATGAACTATATTACTGTAAAGTTTCATCTAACTCCGTTCAGTAGTTTTACGTGAAAATGGAAAAAATATCCATCCTCACAAATTTCAAATTTGTAATATTATGAAAATAATAAGGATAGGGTTTGTAATTTAAATTAAATATGTAATTTTTCTATAATAAATACAGTAGTAATGGAGTCTCTGATATAAATCCTTGCGTAATGTTTCCACATTTATTGGAAAAACTCAATTATATTGGCAATTCTAGTATCCCCTGGGATATTAAACTAGAAATAACTGGATAGAAAATAATATTTATATTTCTTCTTCATAAGTATAACATATTTATGAAGAAGAAATTAATTTAATAATTAATTTGACTAACTATGTATGAAATATATTGGGAATAACCGTTTTGGATTGAAATTTCCTTATATATTATCTACATACGGTAGGGGATTTTTAAAGTTAGATATATTGTATAGGTAGAGAATGGCATTATTTGTTACTGATCTTATCGTTATTGCATGAAATTTGTTTACATAAACAAACAATTTCAACTTCAAATAGATATATTTTATCTTTTTATTTCATAACAATAAATGTAAGGCCAGTCGTGACTCACGGGGAACAAATTACTGCAAACACGACACGTCGTGGGTTCGATGTTCACTTGAGGAAATGAAATACTTAATATTTTCAATTCTTCGCTCTGGTGTCTCTCAACTGGTTTTACTCAAAACGCAGTGCCTCCAGAATTCAGCGGAAAATGTGAGTGTCTTAATACTATTCACTCTGTCTATCTAGCTGTGTACGGGATACAGCGTCACGCTAAAAAAAGTTATGTAGGTTTAATAAAAGCATATTTTAGATTAATTATAATACTAAATAAATACAGTAGTAACTACTAAATAAATACAGTAATACTAAATAAATACAGTAGTAACAGTAAAGTAAGGTGTTCAATTCATAAATAAAAAACCAGATACGCGCGAGTCGGGCTCGGCGACCGAGGGTTCTGTACAAAAATTGGAGGTCTCGAGCTCTCTGTGAAATACAAGCTTAGCTTAGCAAGAACCCTTTCACCTGACACCCACTCCATTTGAAGTAGCGGCTTTAATACCAAATTTTGTCTTTAGTTTTCAGATTTCCGGTAATCTGCCATATTTCATAATTCTCCGTCAACCGGAAATACCCTATTAGTTTTGATTCCCTTTGTAGTGTCAAAATACGCGGTTTTTGCGATATAAATGGCCCTTTTTTTAAGTAAATGTAGAAATACGATTTTTCAGCAAATCATAGAACCATAGATCTAAGTATATGATTTGAACTTCAACTCAATATCTCCAAGCGTTCTTGGTATAAAAATCGGTTTAGAAATACAGGCCTTAGTTCCATTTAATTACGGAGGTGATGTCGCAGGCAAAAGCTAAAAATAAATAATAATAATGTTTATTTATTTCAATTGCAGTGTAAACGTAGGTTGCGGGCCGGCGGAGGAGCGCGTGCTGCTGACGGGGCTGCACGCCGTCGCGGACATATACTGCGAGTGTTGCAAGACGATGCTCGGCTGGAAATATGTATGTAGAACAGGATTTTAATAATCATTTAGCACCAGCGTCTACCACCACTGACACCCGCCACACCAGTGGCGGTGGTTAATTTGTTTATTTTAAATAAACAAAACTAAAACCCATTTAAGTCATGACTTTTACTTATAATAAAAACACATTTTGTTTTGAAACTAACCATATAACGATGTTATGTTTCAGGAGTACGCGTTCGAATCCAGCCAGAAGTATAAAGAAGGCAAGTTCATAATAGAACTCGCTCACATGGTGAAAGAGAACGGATGGGACTGAAACCACCGCGCTCGGACTATAGTGCTGTGACGCGAACTGTCAATTACCGGTTAAAATCGATATCGATGTCGATGTCGACGCGCGGTGTCGCGATGTGAGCCGACATGAGCTCGCGGCGCGCGCGCGAACCCTCGTGATGACGTCACAGGCGAGACACGCTCGCCTCACCATCGTTATCGATGTTTAAAGTACTATCTCGCGAATCGATTATAGACAAGAGAAATTATTTTTGAAAAACATGATTATTATTGGAATAGTCGGTAATCGATTTGCGGGATTGTGGAAGTGCGGGATTGTTTATAACTGGATGAACTGCAAGTGATGTGACGTAGGCTTCAGCGCTTGATCGCGAGTGGTTACATATACAATACATATATATTATATAAGTATCGATCTCAGCCCCAACGGGTCGTGGGCTTACAATTTATACTAATTTCTAGTTTTGTCTAAACGTTTTGTTTTTAAATATCACCGCTCGAGCCCGAAGCGGCTATCTTAAGTTGTATTAGTTTTATATTTACACGTAACTGCTGTATTGAGAGAACACTAATACTTTCTCTTGTCCCCTTAACCTGTGATAAGTATGTTAGTGTAGTTTCGAATTTCTTGAAGGATTTGCTTAAGAGTTGCTCAGAGATGTCAGATGTATGTTCCTAATGATTTCAACTTTTTACAAGATTATTATTATTATTTTCTTTTCGAGGAAACTAGTCGCGCCATTCATTTACGGTATTTTTGTTGTATTTTTTTATTATTTTTGATTACAAATTTAAAACTTTGTCATTTACTTTTTGTCGACGGTTCCTTGGCATTTTTTTTATTATTTCTTTCTAAAAAGGAGGAACTTAAATATTATTATTTAAATTTGATATTCTCAAAAACGTGATAGTCAATAGTCGGAGATGATTCGATTCGATCGAAATGGTTTTTTATATAAACGAGAAAGGTTAGAAGTGAGGAGTTTTATTATTCATTTATTGTTTCCATAAAAATGTAATTATATTAGTAAGGACATTTAACCCCGTAAATTTTGTCTTAATATGTATATGCATATATACACTTCATTTACAATTATAATAATGACGTTATAATTATAAGAAATGTATGAGCTTCGATTAGCTATCGATATCGATTTATCGACTTCTGAATACTTGCATACTTATTATGTGACTGCATACAATGCAATATGAGACTATATATGCAACGTATGCCCAGATATAGTCATAAGGGCATATGAAACAACATGGTTTTAATATTTTAAAATGTAATAATTTTATCTATGTACGTCATATAACGACCAAGATGGCGTACTTATTATATATGTCAATGTCAAACGTTAGAATTAATCGAAAGGAAACGCTAATGCGTTTATAATTGTGTTGACGTCCGACTACAATAGAGTAAAGATTGTCGTACGCGGGTGTCCGACCGCGCTCTTCTATACTGGATAGTAATAACAAACAAATGAGACCGTCGTGGCGCAGCGGAACAGTCGATCTCTCTGGGAAAATAATCAGTTTAATTTCCTCGCTGTGGTAAAAAGGCAAGGAGTCGAACGTGTGGCATTCAATGCACTATATTTTGAAAATTGTGTGGTGCGTCAAAAAGGAATATTTCAGAAAAAAGGAACACAGCCGAAAGCTGTAAAAACGACCATAACATATTACACGTTTTTTAATTGTCATATAGGTAATGGTATATTGATTTATTTGTCATTCAAGTTTCTTTGAACATTTTTAAAGTGTTATTCCACAATTAGCAAAGAAAAATATTTTATTTAAAAACGACTTTAATCATTTTGACGTAGCTTCATGAGAACGTATGGCTTAGTGGCCAGTGCCTGGTCAGCCAGGAGCCTCGGGTTCGAGTACAGCTACGTTTAAATTTTTATACGTTTTCTAAATAAGTTTCTTTGAAATAAATTAATGCATTGGAAATAAATATATTTTTATATGTATAGGTGATATGACAGTTAACTCTACCAAAACAAAATTAAATTTAATATAAAAAGAACGGTCGGATATCACGTGTTGTATTAAATTAATTACACTCACTGTGCTTACTCTTGTATCGTTAATCTAATGTTGTTATTATCCTAAATAAGTAAATAAAGTGCCATTTAAAGTACAAGCTTCAGAATATAAATTCGATACTTAGACACAATATTTTAAATATAACTAAGTTATTCCGCCATATACCTACAATCGGAAGCACAAGTGTATGGAATTAATTTAAAACATAATATTAACATAAAATAACCAGAAACAATGATTTTTTGCCATCGCTATTATATCAGAGCGTTGAAACTGCCACTAGAGTTATAAATTTGTAATATACATAAATAATTAATAATAAAATTCTTTGTAAGAAACGCTCGTTCGATGATAAATTGTTAATTTTTACAATAAAAAATATAAATGGATAACTTAGTTTCCCCGATATGTGAATATCTAGTGAAGTCAATAAACTTATATATCGTAACATACATCTTAACTGTTATAATTAATAATACTAAGAAAATGCCGGAATTTGCAATTTGTATTTAAAATTATGTCTACGAGAGTGTAACAAAAAGTCTGTGATTTAAAATCCGGTAATTTTCTATACTGCACAATGTAAATAATGTTGTCAGATTTACGAAATGTTTTCATAGTTTCTTTCAACAGTGTAATGTTTTACAGAGCCAATAATTTAATATTAAATTATTGGCTCTGTAAAAATTTGTATGTACTTTAACTAAATATTGTGATTTACATGATGATTTCAATATATGTATATCTTTTTTATTGAGATGCTTTGAAAATATTCTTGTAAATATGCCGAGGCTGGCAACATTATACATAAATAAAATAATGTCCGAAAATCCCCCTTAGATCAATAAGACACGATTGTTCTGTAACGGGCCTAAAATATCTGAACGTTATGATGCTTGTACACTTTGTTCTACATGTGAAGGCTCAGTTTGGCTTTAATGTTAAGTGTTATAATTAATTCACCGTAAGCAAACAGTTCTGTGATGTTCCCATACCGATATTGACACGTTGATTGACATCACCTGTGCTTTTCGTCATAGCGCCGCGAAAAGCACCCGTCGAAACGAAACCTTTAATCATATTAGAGGTTAATTAATTGTAAACTGGTTTAAACGGCATCCTCAACATGCTTTTTAGACGCAATAAAACTATTGGTGTTCAATATGGTATATGTATTTTGTGATAATAGAGATCAGATAGGTACGTCTCTTTATTAAATCGTAAGGTTAGTCAACGCATTGCAATTTCACGTCAGTTTCGTGTAATCTGTTTCGTATATCTGTTAACGTGTTAGGTAAACGCTAAGTACACGTGCACAATGCTCTGTGAGGTACTGGAGGCGGAGAGACACTGTCCGGGGCCCGTGTTGTAATATTGTGTAAAAAATAATAAAATATACCAAAAAAAAAATCAAACAAATTATATCGATAATAGTAAATAGCATATAGAATATTTTATAGTCCCGTAAAATCGTTATCGAGCTGTCGCGCGGTTTAACAAATCATAGATGTCTGGTACAATTTCGTGTTCACTACATACATATTTGTAGCCTTAAAGGTTTTATATTTTATTGATTTTCGTGTACATTTTGAGATCACTATCGAACTTATTGAGATTGTCACTGTAGTTTGTTGTAACACTCTTAGACCTTATATATTTCAATTTTTGCCATTCGACGAAAAAAAAGATATCATAGTGACGTTTAAAGTGAGAAATTAAAACGCTAGAATTCTGTGAGGCATAACATAAAGTATTTTTCTACTCGGTCGTTTAGGGATGCTATTAGATATTTTTGGACCATTGTTAAGATTGCGATCAGTATTGGTGAGATAAAAAAAATATAATAAAGTTAGTTTTCGTGAATGTTGGCCGATTTCGGTTTTTTTGAGATGAGAAACAAATATGCGCTTTTCCATATATCTATCAAATGTGCACCCATATTGTCAAAATTGGTATTTCTACAAGGTGCTAACTAACATCGTGCAATGATAGAATCACTTATCGTACTCAATTTCGACGATCACCATTAAAAATATTATTATTGAATCGCGTTTCACCTCTCATGTTTCACCTCATCACTTTTTATGAGTTTAAAAATAGACATATCATTTGCAAGTGTATCACCAGCCGTGTAGAAATACCAAGTCCCGGTCTCGGAGTGATAACTGACCAAGATGGCGGTGCAGGTATGTGTGGACTTTCGCATATAACGAAGGTAACCCGGTAGATCCAATACCGCTTAATATTTTTGTATTTTCCTAGTATGTAACGAAGCATTATAAAATTACGTGGTGTCTTCTATGATGTGTATGCATTATGCTATAGAGAGTATTTCGTAAACATTTGGTTGAAATAATAAGTGCGTAATAAAACACTTTCGTATTAAACATGTGTTTATTTTCCTTTCCCTTCTGACGGCAAAAATTAAATCAATATTGGATAAATACTTTAAATAAAAACTATTGGATCACCTTTATGTGTGCTTGCTTCTAAGCTACATGAGTTCTTAAGTGGAAAAAAATATTGAGTGTAGTAGAAGTATAGTGTAGTATTATTTTTGTTAATAATAAAGTTGATTACATGACACTAATAACGACTTTTTGAGATAAAATAATAAGTAATTATAAATACCTCCATGAGCCAACGTAGATCGTTTTAATAACCCAATTTAAAAGCGCTTTACACAAACAAGCGTTGAATAAGAAAGATATTTTTTGTACTGCACGAATGCTGAAATTATTCTGCAATAATTATTTATGATGATTATTACATCATAAATTACAGTCAAATTTTCAATTACTATAAAAAAGACTATTAATCTAAGCTAAGACACTCCATTATAGTCACTAGTTTTTAGTAGCAGTCACTCCACTAAATATTGTAGCGGAACTTGATTTCACGCTTAGTACACGTAAAATTATGAACAAAAAATATTTATTTTCAAGAATTAAATGTAAATACCCCTATTTTAATAGCGACTAATATTATATGAGTGTGTATGTACGTACGTACGTACGTATTCTTTGCAATAAGCGCCCTCTAGCATAATGGACCGATGACCTGAAAATGGTCCTGACAGACTTCAACAAAAAAGGCGGCAGACCGGGAACACCCTCTGGAGGAGGGAGCACGCTCCGGCGCACTCTGGCGGAGGCCTAGGTCCAGCAGTATGTCCAAATAGGCTCATTTCATTGATTAATTGATACAATACCACGGCAATGTATGGAATTCTATGAATATTATTGTCCATTACGTACTTTACCTAGATAATGAACAAAATTCTTAGGGATTGTATAGAGTACCTGCCGTTACAGACGCAATATGTAAAATAAACTGATCTTGGACCATATTTCTACAGCTACAGATTTTAAGTAAAAGACAGGTTAGATTAGAAGCTTTGTAATAAGTAAATAAGTCGCAATAAGATTATTGCATCAGTTTGTCTATCTATCTATTAATCATGCTGTATATATATTTAATCGTATTTAAAATAAATTTATTGAATAAAATGTAAAAAAATAATTTACATATTGTGATGTAGGCGACGGTCAAATCTCAATTTGCCTACGAATAATATTATATTA
>DWAN01003013.1:0-14103 GCA_018230445.1 Heliconius hewitsoni | reverse complement strand
TTCATTTGACGATTCAAAAGTGCTTATAAGAGTTTATTTGAATAAAGAATATTTTAAATTTGAATTTGAATTTGAAAATAATATTTAATGGTTTAAAAGTTCAGCTAAGTTAGTATCAGTTCTTTCAGAATATATATTCAGTAACTCGATTTCACACAGTAACTTTAAGTACAGTAAAAAGTAAAAATAACATTTGTAAGTAAGCACGCGTATTGCAACCAAATACAGGATTAGTTAGAACATCGTCCTGAGTACAATCAGGAATAAATGTTTACCTTAGAACGAATCTTATAACATAACCGTACCTTAACTTAAAAATTATATTGGTATGTTTTACAAATATTTTCTAACTTATAACTCTGAGACAGTTAGTGACTATGTAAAAGCTAAACGCAATGGATTTTATTGCAAAGAAAAATATTTGTTCGATGGATTTTAAGAAAGTTATTTACGTTTATTATATTTACGTTTTCCCTTTTTTTTCATTCGTTCGTCTAATGAAATAAAAATAAGGTTTATATCATTTTATATATTTTCAATTTACCTTAAGTCTTTAATACTTTTGATTCATATACATTGTACATGTACAAAGAAAACTTTGAAACTTGTATATCAAAATTACGTGCTCTATATAATATCACGATAGCAAGTTTTACTTATCAAATAAAACTAACAAACTCAAGCCCCTCATGTAACTTTCCCTTTAAAAGTAAGTTTCGTTACAGAAACAATACATGGAGTGAAAACTCAACGCTACGACAAAGCGTAATAGTAAGGATCGTAGCAATGACGTAGGCCTACGTCTACGCGCGGTCGTAGACGCAGGTGTAGGCAATGTTTATATCTCTTATCATTTCGTCGAATCACTTTTAGTATTAACAAAAAAATAATTTACACAATATGTTGTTATGCAGCAGCATAACAATAATTTAATATAAGCATATATTATTTAAGTTTTGAGTAGTGTGGGAAAATTGTGGCTTGGATTGTGGTTTTAAAAGTCGTCATTTGGTTAATATTAGATAATTCCTATTTTGCTTTTTGTACAATTAACTCAACAGTATTTGAAACATTTACTTCAATTTTTATATTTAACTATTTTATATTTAAATTTATATGATGTGTGTACTCATGTCACTGAAATCTACTAAGTTGATATACCTTGCTCTTAAAAAAAAATTAATATTCTGTAGTCTGTATCTGTAGTACATTATCCAATTTATTATAAAATACATTTCTCAATTCAACATTGAATTCGAAGAATTGCGAACAGTTTTAGTAATTCTGTTAGATTAAAGGAATTTAATAATAGCACAAGGATTCTAAGTGTCAAAATTAAATTTTACAAACTGAACTTGAATACTATTAAAATGTTAAATATTGAAATATTTTGTAAAATACTTTAATAAATTAATTAATTTTTAGTATATATAAACTTTTCGAACCTTTCTAGTGGATAAAAATAAATAAATTAGCTTAACGCTATATCCCGCACACAGCAGGGTAGGCAGAGGGAACCTAGTGTTACGACACTCCATTCTCCACTTTCTGTCGAATTCTGGAGGGATTGCGTGTTGAGTGGCAGAATTCAACGCCGCACTGAGCCTCGACACCAAAGCGAAGAAATGGAAACATACATTTAAGCAACCAGTCGGTTTTACAGTCACAATTCGTGCCGCTTCGCTACGACTTTCTAGTCGATAGATATTTTCACGACTTTCATTATTATGCAATTTTATTATTATTCATGAAATTTGAAGATGGTAGGCCTTTTGAGGTGAGAGTACAGAAACAGAATGGAGAATATTTACGCACCCTTATCATTAACAAATCAGCGCATGGACGGCAAAGTACGTATAACTATGCTTTAATTTCTTAGAAAAATATAATAACATTATACTATAACATCTTTTGTTACATATTTTGAAAAAAAATACAGTAGAAATAAGAGAAGAAAATAGAATAAAAATAATAATTTTGCTGTTTATTGTTTTATTTAATTTACAAACACGCAAAAGAAGGGTGAACCTATAGTCAAAATTACATAATATAACGTACAACAATAATATACAATATATTATAAATTTGAAAGCGAGCTCGTGCTTTGCATATTAACGACTTTATTTAGAATCAAGATTGTATTCTACATAAAGCCACAAGACTTACCTTGTCTCTATACTAGCAATAGAGGAGACTATTGATATTATGTTATATAAGTATATTTTATTCGAAATGTCCTAAGTATTCGTAGATGTTTCTAAGTGCTATTAAAGACATAAGTACCGTTGAAGTGATTCCCTGTTTTTGTAAATCCATCTATCAGTGAATATGTCGTTGAAAAGTAAAAAAAAAACAAAATTCGTTGAGGAAATGGGCCATTTGCTGCCCTCTCCAGCTACTGAGTATTAGCAATTTCCTTTTTGGAGACTGTTTTCAAAGTTGAATTGCGAGATAAAAAAGAAGAGATTGTATAATTAGCTCTATTTTCTCTATTTTAAAGTTGAATGTGGGTTTCTTTTTTAAATTAATTTGAATACTTCAGCTTGCTTTTTAGTTAAAATTGTTATGCGGTATGGTATTATTTGAGAAATTTAAAAAATCCATATATAAAATATTTTGTCGTTATACGTACGACAAACATGTATTTTATTACTTTTTAGAAAACATTTAAAATTTGAACGGAGCCGGATTTGAACCCGTGCGTCTTGGACGGATTCCAAGAGGCGCAGTTTCAAATTCCGTTATGCGTTTCCTAAAAAGTATTTTTTTCCGTAAGTTTTTTTAAATTATTTATCCAAACTGCAATTATAAATATTATTATGAGTTAATGCATCATATTGCATGAGACATTTGACAGATGCATATCTAAATACAAAAAAAAACAACATATTTTTAATAATTTCTTAAACAAGTTTGAATATAATCCATTAATTATAACACTTACCCGCATACCACTTACAATCCTTTTAATATGCTGCATTAGCCGTAAAATCTATATAATTTATACATTCAATAACTTTGAGGAACTGCAAGCACTACATGGTTGCTTGCGAGGACGAAATCGGCGGCAGCGGCATGTCTCGTGCCTATGCTTGCGGCCGTAAACGAAGCGTTGAATTACTTGAAATTTACATTTACTCAAAAAGTATACGTTCAAATTACATGCTACAATTGCCAAAGCATATCTTCATAAAACTTTCTTTATGATAGAATAACTTTCGCTTGTAAGTTTTAATCATCTTTATCAAATAAAAAATGTTTAAATACCACCTCAATTATTTTTTGTCACAAAATGCCTTATAGCGGACTTTTTTTAGATCTAATAAAATAAAATATTTCTAGCATACAATTTACTGACATATATTTCATTTAAAGCTATTCATACATAACCATAAATATGTAAATCGGGCCAGTTTAGCGTTTAAATAAACAAACTACATTAGTATAGAATATACATTATTGGACACCCGATGTTGTGAACACTTTGTAGTAGTTCGTTGTCACGAGTAGATTAGACGTAAATGGTCATATCTTTTGTATGCGTTGTATTAGAAGTTAAATTTTTATGCTCCAAGGAATTGTAAACCTGAATATCTGATATTAATTGTAGCTTGATATCTCAGGGCGATCTTATGTAAAATGATCTTGACGGACGGACATCAAAGTGATTCTCTAAGTGTTCTGTTTTTTTTCTTTTTGACATACAGAACCCTAAAAATGGATTATGCTTGTTTGTTGTAAAGTTTGGATACTGTTATGCACTAAATAAATCATAAATTAAATCTTTTGGAAATTGATTTAATTTTACTTGCAAGAATTGTCATATTGAGTATAAAAATGTTTAGTTATTTCACATTTTCACTCACTTTCCGCGCAATTTTCAAGGTATTGCGTATTGAGTGGCGGAACTCAACGCCACGCTTTGCCTTGTTACCAAACGGAACAAATGAAAATATTAATAAATTATAATTTGTTTCCCCGAATTCCTCGAAGGGAACTGAACGCTTGTGAGATTGCGTGATGACGGCCTTATTAAGTAATTTAACTCTTTTGGGCATTTATTTGGTTTTGCTCGTTTTTTTTTAACTTAAGGTTAATGCCAGTAGGGTACATACTGGCTTTTACTGTGACACCGGGTGGGTAGGAAAGAGGGTTCTCTGTTCGTGATAAATTTGCAATCACTATGTGGCTGCTTGTGAAGATACCGACGGGGGTAAGGGCGTCCCCTGCGGGACGTGAGCTTTGGCTTGTGTACGTTTACTACTGAATTTGTTGTACTTTAAGTGAAATTTTTAACTATACGATATTTAAGTAGGTTCGCGTGTACGATCGATTCCCAGTCAGGTGAAAATAATTGTGCCTTTTCCCTAAAACATGGTGAGATACGTAAAATATTAAGAGAAATGTCGAAATTATTAAATCTACTTAAGATGTCTTTGAAATATCTTCGTAATTTGATATTTTGATGTTGATTTATTAGTACGAAATGATCTTGAAGCTCACGGGCGCTTGCATGAACACGAGCTTTTAAGACTCGCATAAATATCACGGTGAGAAAATATCGCACGATTTATATTGTTTAGTCCAATTTACATTGTGTGACCGGCTTTAAAGTAATAAAAACTCTCATTTGTTATCTCTAATGCTTCTCTCATAACCCCTCACAACACGCATGCAAGACGTCACCGGAGAGAAACCGGGAATGGCACGATTAGAATTATTACAGTATATTCTTTAGAAAACTTTAACGAAATCATAGGAATTTATTTCCATAACTTACAATAACAATAATTAAATTACAATAATTTTAATTCAAATATAGTATAACGTAAAACTAAATTATATTATTAAGACACAGAATACAAATTTAAATACATTTTATAAATAATACTAAATAATAGTCTACCAAAACAATTTTTAATTAAAAATAAAACAAGATTTTCCATTCCTATTTTACATTACATTACACATTTACATTTACGATCCAATACGATAGAGTGCAAAATCATAGGTCAAAATCAAACATAAAGCAAGTAAGTGTTACAACTATAACATCATAAATGTTGAGTTTTCACGTTGTTGTACGGTAAGTTAAGCTACTATTTTTATTACTTTAATATATTTGCTAGCAAGTTACAACAAAATCTTTTAATGTATTTTGGTACAAATTAAAATAAACTAAGAGTTAATGGCATTAACTCTTAAAATGTTTTTTTTTTTTAAATTTTAAGAGTTAATGCCAGCATAATTAGAAATATGTTTATGAGCGTCTACAATAGTGGTATTCGATAATTTCTTTATATTTAATTTAAAAAATACTTTGAAAACAAATTTAAATACATTTTTAGGGTTCTGAAAAAAAAATCTGACAAATCTGAAAACTATACCTTGGTGTAAAATATATATTTTTTAATTTTTTAAATAATATCTATACTAATATATTTTAAATAAATAAAACGAAGTAAACGTTTCAACGTCAATTAATATGGAACCAGAATGGAAGTATACATATTTATAGACAGTAAAAAGCTCTTGTTATATTTGGCAGAATGGCTCACCGCGTTTAGAATTTTCGTTGTAAAGAGTTATTAATAAAAAATATATGTAGATATATATTTAGCAGCTCAATGTAGTATTTCAATTATGTAAAAAATCAGATTAGATTTTCTAGACATTTATGGATATTATGTTATCATTATTGATTGAATATGATTTAATAATTCATTTTGATGCTATATTTTGATCTATATATTTCGCGTACTAACATCAAACCTTATATATAATATATAGGAAATAGTATATCTAAATATAATAATCAATTAAATGACGTCTTTATATAACTCCAACTGAGTTCTGACACTAAATATTTCAAACATTTCAAACAACCATTGCCTTTTTTCTTCATGCAAAAAAACTTCATCTAATGCTTAAAATATTGCTGTAACCTTAAAAAGAGGAATATTTACAGGATATGATGCGCTATATT
Organism: Heliconius hewitsoni; assembly: GCA_018230445.1. Lineage (NCBI taxonomy): Eukaryota > Metazoa > Arthropoda > Insecta > Lepidoptera > Nymphalidae > Heliconius > Heliconius hewitsoni. Next base: position 8,117 of record DWAN01003013.1, on the reverse strand, counting down.
TGTCCATTACAACAATATAATTATCAAACAAAAATGCTGGTTTCTATGAAATTACAGGATCTTTAAATATTTTCCGCTTCATATGCAAACACTACCTTTATGATTTGGCACCAACTATGCTAAATGAGCAAGCCGCTCTGTGATCTGTCCTCGCTAGTGTGTTGCGTCAATTAGCTGGAGTTAAAAGCGCCCTTTTAATGGAAAAGCCAAATGAATGGGTAGCGTTGAAAAAATTTTTACCGAATTTGAAGCTCAAATCGTACGACCGCAAGCGTTTAAAATTGCACTGTGCGCCTCCAAGCGATAATCAATTTCGACTCGATATATGACACGCATATACGGTTTTAGCATTGTATTATTGTCGTGCTATGAATATATTTTATGATTTAATTATGATAGTGGTATAAAGTAAATTTTGATTAGTAAAATATGGTTCATGTTCTGGACAGATTAAGAAATCTTTTTTTTTTTTAACATTTTTATAGTGTTCATTAATCCACACTTAGGAAAGAAAAAGACTTATTTAGAAAACGTATAAAATTGGCGCATAGCGGGACTGGAACTTGCGCCTCCTGGAAACAGACCAGGTGCTCTGACCACTAAGTCATACGTTCTCATCAAGCCGAAGCCATCGTCGAAATTTGTATACGCTTGTTACAACTTATTTATGTTGTTAGCATCTCTGTAGGGAGATTTTTTTACAAATTTCCGCTACCCAAAGATGATTACTAAGAATTATCGTGAGCGAATGCTATTTACTAAATATTTTTAAACAATTTTAAAGTGTTAATCCACACTTAGAAAAGAAAAATACTTATTTAGAAATTTATTATTGGGGATGTATAGTGGGGAGACATATGTATGTAGCGAAAATCAATTCTCCATTAAATGATAAAAGAATCTCGATTCGAAAAATATATTTGCTTTATTGAACTAACAACGATCACGATGATCAGACAACGCAATCAAATCGCATTAGCTTCAAAAAATATACTCATATACTCAAAAATATACTCATAAGTAACTTAAAGTTGCATAAGAAAATATGGTTAAGCATGATACGTTACACTGTCTAACGAAAGAACTATTAGAACCGGACGTAACCCTATCAAACTGGCGCTCAAATCCCTTTTATTTCCAAGAATGTTCCCTGTGAAATATTTTGGATATTGAATTGCGTCTTTTCGACAAACGCACATGTTCACACTAGCAATGTTACGTAAAAGTACAAGTAGGTATAACAAGCGCCGCCTTCAACCAAACACAATGTAATTCTTATACCTCTAGTGCCTAGCCACTCACTCAGTCTGCAGGTTATAAACACAGGCCATCTAACTCTGTTGTCTGTCTAACTCTGTTTATATAATGTTTTGATTCATATATTATAGTGTTCAAAACCTTTTATAACATTTCAAAATTAAAGTTGACAAAAATAATCCTAAATAAACACAAGACTATGACGTAAAAAAAGATAACAATATCCAAAATTGACACGGTAGGATGTGTTGTCCATTGTCCACAGACGAACAGATAGCCAGATGGTGACCGACACACGACACGTACTAAATGTAGAGTCCTGAATCATTTTGTAAAGTAATATATATCTGCATTATTCTGTGGATATTAAGTTTTATGTGTATTATATTTTAGTCACTTTGTTGATACCGTTTTTATTTACATTCAAATCCACTAATATCTTCATACTAATAATTTTTAAGTTGTTTAATGAATAATAGTAATTACTAGAAGTTAAAAATTTTTAATAAGATACGCTATTTTGATAATAGTGATTTCACGGCAGTTAATATGGTTCTTTTCCGTTCCCCTCTTTCCGCCTACCGTTTCCAAATCGAGGAAATAAAAATATTAAATATTCGATTTCCTTGAGTGGAAATTGAACTTACAACCTGTCGCGATTATAGTCGCACCCCTGCGAACCGACTGGCCTGAAAAATCTGAAATTTAAATGAATTTTTTATTCTTACAGACAATATCGAAGTTGTAGCAGGAATATTCGCTAAATCGATCGGGAAGCCCATAGGATTCGGCTCGGCTCCCTTTTTTTGCAAGTGTTTAGAAGTATTGATAAAAAATATGTTGAATTGATTTGATTGATTGTCTGTATACAGACTGGAAAAATATTAAGTTAATAAAAAAAGTTATTTTATTTTATAGCATTGTTTACATTTTTTACTTCCTATATTTTATAAATGAATAAAACCTTTAATTTTCCGTTTCACGAGTACCCTTCAAATCCCCAAAATGGTTTCGTGTGATGATCAAACATGCCAATTCTAGCCTCAAGCTCGACATTCAATTTACCATCGAACTATTGCATCGATGTAAGCTTGTATGCCTTTTCAAATGTTAGGGAATAAAGTCTTCGAATTTTTTTTTTCATTGAATAAGAAGCTATAAAATAATAATTTGTTAGGTTTTTAGGTGTTATGGGGACTAAATAATGTGTAATACAGTACATTGCGGTGAAGTGAATAAATAATTTTCGGTTACATCAGTAGATAATTCTCTAAATACTCTATATTTATGTATATAACCTGTTAAAAGAAATAAACATATATGTTGCATACATATATATAAGTGTATATAACTTAACTTTACTGTAACGGTATGTTTTAAATGTTTATTTTCGATTTTTTGTGGGAAATATGATAAAAAAGACTATAAAACGAATTTCATATATTACTTGAGTAAACAAAGAATAAAGTAAATATACCTATATTATTTTTTAAATCCAAAAACTATTATACATTGTAATATAAGTCAAGTTAAATTCAGTTTGAAGATAATATAATATAAATAGATACTCAACACAGATTCTTATCCAGAATTTCTTCACTTAAAGATACAGATCACGTTCTTTTCGCATAAACTTTTCGTCCTCAATTAGTCACCACAAATCAGTTGCTAGCAATATACTTCACCATTTTCAACAGAGTGGCTTATTATTATTATTTCTCTCAACTTCATGCCGAACGCCATTGACGTCTTCATTATTACTTTGACATGCCGCCTTAGATAGATTTTTTAAAATTTCACTTTCCACTAACTTGTCTGCTATCACAACATCTATCTTGACCAATTTGTAAAAGAAAGATTTCATTATCAGATATTGTTTTATATATTTTTTTTCTAAATTGTCGAAAAATTAAGTCTAAATAGTTGTTAAAAAATAATATTTTAGAATAAGTTCTAATATTAGCTAAATTCAAAATTAAATATACATAAAAAGCCTTATATATATGTACCTACTAGTATTATTATAATTATATTTATATTAACTTATAAAAACATAAATTGAACATTAGGTATGTTAAATTTATTTTTATATAATACCTTTTGTTTATTAAAAGTAAAGCGATTTCAGCAATTTCAGCTAATGAAGATGTAACGGGCTGTCATCAGGGCGAGTATAATTTTGTCATTAATTGAACTTGGCTCTCGTCGCCGTAATAACCTCTGCTTGCCTTTACTGCATATATCGATATCGATTTTATCATTTCCTAACTATAAAATACTTTTTAACAGTTTTACCAGTAAGCCCACACTCCAAGTAAATGACCCTACAACTTTAACATTATTAAGCACATAATTATTATTTAAATGATGTTTTCATTGTTTTATTACGTTACAAATTAATTTATTTAGTGTTCTGTCATTTAAAATGCAATGTCTCGAATGCAGGGAACAGGGAAATGAAATGTCTAAGTAGGTACACTTTTATACATTTTTAATTAGTTTGACAATCCCTTGCGTAGGCTTAAATCATACATTAAGGGGACAGAATTGAGTATGATATTACGTGTGTATGTGTACCTTTAAATATATATTAGTTATGAAATTAAATTAATTGTATATTATTCTTTCATAAGTCGTATATGATTCAATAGATAATATTCAAATTAGTAAAAACAATAAAATATAGTAATCCAGGTGCAAGTTTTCTATGAAATCATAGATATATTCAGAAAAGACCCCCTTGCAAATCTGCACTTCCTTAACCGCACTTAATACGTGACCGCGTTTAACCACAGCTTGTTCAAGCAGCCACTTAAGATATTACCTGTATTATACGCATGTATAGTACGGATAATTGAATATCCATTTTACTATTGTTTTAGTATTGAAAGATCAGTGAAGCGCGTTTCAGACTTGTCCGCTGACTGTTCCGTATCAATTTCAGTTCAGTATCAACAGAAAATACAATTTATAAAACATAGGGTTGGCCATAAAATAAGCTACTACCAAGCTAAGGCAGTGAAAAAGCATCGCCGTCACAATGGTAGCTTATTAATTTAAATATAATAGGAAAAAAAATCTCTCTAAGACTTAATTTGCAAATAGTTATAATCGAAATTAATTAAAAACGAGGATTTCGTACAAAAATTGGACAACTCGAGTCTTTTCTAAATTCAAGGATCTCTTTCATCTGATATTTCACTTGAACTAGCGAATTTAATACCAAATTTTGCAGAGACAGAGAGCTAGATGCTAGCTGCTAAATTTTATACCCAGTTAATTTTGATTTAATTTATAGTGTCGAAATACGTGTTTTTCGCGATATAAATGGCCATATCTTTTTGTTAAATAAATGTAAGTATACAATTTGGACCGTAGACTTGAGTACATGGTTTCAAATTCAACTTTATATCTCCAAACCTTCTTTATGATAAAGGCTCTTGACAGACAGACAGATGGAAAACGAATAGATCTTCAGAGTTCATTTTTTTCCTTAAAAGGTACGGAACCCTAAAAAGTTAAAGCCCGCAAAGGCGAACTTGCAAAAGCGTAATCGTTTCTGTCGCGCGCCCAGTAATGAATCACCGATGTTTTCCAAGATTTAGTTCTTTGTGAGTCTGCTCAAGCGTTCTCAACTAACGATTCTTTTCCGTTATTAGAACTTTTATATTAAAAAGAATGCTCCTTTATATTGTATTAACCGAAACGCATTGAACGTTGAACATTGAAATACACGATCTAAGACACTTTCACTGAGATATTTTAGAAATGTATGATAATGTACTTTATAAATATTTATTTCCTTTATTCTATATTTTTATGAGTAGGGATTTAGAAAAATTGATAAAATATTATATTATAACAAATAGTTTAGAGGATGTAATATAGCAATATTTTAATTACTATAGATATTTTTGCGACACAATATCTCGTTGGTCATTTATTTTTGCGCGAGGCAAAGCTTGCAAAGCAAGGAAATGAAAATATAAATAAATATCATAATAATATTCACTTATAAAAGCTGAAAGAGGAAAATATATCGGAACAAGATGCGTAAAGAAATTAACCATCGAACCGTAAACGTCAGTCTCATATTTTATTGTTTTGTTTGATGTGATTTATGATACGAATATTTTACTTCACCACTTGCTTTTCAGTTCTCTATTTGTCGTGTACGAGTGTTAAGGTTCCGTTTTAAGGAAAAAAGGAACCATTATAAACCATGTTGCCCGACCGTCTGTCTGTTTGTCAATAGCATTATCATTGTATCATTATCTCAGGAACTCTTAGAGATATCGAGTTGAAATTCAAACCATGTACTCAGATCAACGTTCCCATGATTTCCTCAAAAATCGTAATTATATATTTACGGAAAAAAAAATGGTCATTTATATCGCAAAAAATGCATATTTCGACACTGTTAAGGGAATCAAAATAAATATGGTTTAATATTTCTTGGTGAACTTGAAGTGAGCTAGAATTATTAAACGTGGCAGCTACAAATAGTACTACACGTTCAGGAAAAAATCTGAAAACTATACATTTCTGGTTAAATTCTTAAAAAAATGGCCTTATAAAGGGGCAAAATTTGGTATTAAAGCCGCTAGTTCAAGTTAGGTATCAGATGAAACCGCTCTGGCTAAGCTAAGCCTGAATGAATTTCAGAAAAAGCTCAAGACTTCCAATCTTTTACAAAACCATCAGTGCGTAATCCCGCCTCGCGCTTGTCATGTTTTATTTTATGGAAAAATACAAGGTAAACGAACGTACGAGTCACCTGATGTAAGTGATCACTGCCGCTTACGACCCCGTGCAAAAGGAGAGGCGCGTTGCTCGCCTTCAAGGTGGAGATAGACACACTTTTTGAGGGTACCCAAATCTAGACCTGGAAACACTGCCACAGGTAGGCCGTTCCACATTTGAACTTTTATATTACATTCTCTAAAGTAATAAGAATAAAAGATAAGTAAATAATTCATTACTTTACCCAAATAGAAGTAAACTCTTGCAGAAAGAAAAGGTATGCTGTACTTAAAGAAAAAAAAACGATATAGCTTCTGTAATAAATTAAAATTACTAAGTAGAGTAAAATTTAATAAAAGCGCTCTTCAATTCTACGTAAGTTTCAATGTAGCGGGTTACCTGTTGCTGGTTAAGAGATGTTAGTCCTCGACTCAATTAACACATTTGGTCAGATATAATTAAACGTATTTAAAACGGTAAGCTGTGGCTGAGTTGCGGACTCGGTTGGGTTAGTTTGTGTGTTCTCAATAAAATAATATTAAATTGATGTATGTAGCTATTAAAACATTTATTTTCTCCATGAGTTTTTTAAAAAAATATTTTTATTTATTAAATTAGATTTTATTAAAAATTTATTAGCCAAGATTTAATACAGAGAAACTTGAGTACTAGGAGGAGATATGCGCAATATATTTTTTATAAGACGACAGTTAAGCGGATCTAATAAAAAACACAAAAATCTTAATACCAATACAAGTCGCACCTCAGTAACTGGATTAAAAGTTTTATTTTATATATTTTTTATTAGTATACCACATATGAATCAACAATAGCTATAACTTATAATACATTGATTTCCAGCCTGAATATATTTAGTATTTCGGTAAACGGCTTAAAGAATCGTTATCGGTTAAAAGAAATATACATTTCAAATACATCCGAGTCTTTGTAATAACAAAAGTTTAAATAGCCATATAATAATAATAAGCCGAAGGTATCAGATATGAGTATGTATTATATTATTTATTTATTCTTTTAATAATTAAATATTACTCCAACAATAAAAAAAGCAAAATGTAACCATTTACTAAGTTTTAAATAAAATAATTTTATTAAATGGTCAATGGTCAATTTTATTCAATGGTCATTATCAGTCAATCATCCCAAAAATAAGCTATAATATTACCATATATTATAACCATGCGAAATTTTCACCAGTACATAGTATGTATTTTTATGGGAAAACTTACAACGATAAATATCAAATTAAGCCCTGTATAATATAGTTTATAGCTAGTCATTGGTCGTATTGTTCTCTAAAGCGCTATCAATAGTCGGTGTCCATCTGAGAAAACTTCCCAAGCTGAACAACTAAAACTTTTCCTGTCAGACCCGTCTCAAATAATAGGAATAGGAATTCTCTTCAGAACTCGTCTTATCTTTTCGAATTGTCGGGAAAATAAAGCTTTGAGTGATTTTTATTTATCGATAGATGAACGTTTTGATGTATGATGTTCAGTTCCAGTGTTATTTGTATATTCATAATGCTAATAAATGAATTATTTTTAATTATAATTCATCTTATGCATAAAATGCAAAAAATAGAAAGGTACTGGTACTCTCTAGGCCTACTTGTTTATATTATTTTTAGTATCATACATTTATATTTAACAAAACATAAAGTGTGGAATTAAATCTTTACCATATTATTTTGTTTTAAGGCAAATGTGAGACCATATTTTACCCTTTTTTATGACAAAAGGATTTTATTATTTGTCTTTCCATTCTGGAGTATGGAAGGTTCACAAAACAAGAGCCGTGAGATATATTTATAATCTCTAAGAGCTCGAGATTCTCTGCGAGATGTTTTTAAACATGTTGATATTATTACAGTTGCTTCACAATTTTTATTTTATAATATTCTGTTTGTTCGGCAAAATATACAGTGTCATAGTAAAAATAGTGATATATATACGATAGGAACGAGAAATAAAGATAAATTTGTTACGCCAAGTTTTCGCCTCCAAAAAGTAAAAAAATCATTTATGGGTCTGAGTATACGTGTATATAATAAACTTCTGCAGTGTATTCTAAGTTTGCCGCCACGTGACTACCAC
>DWAN01003012.1:0-14103 GCA_018230445.1 Heliconius hewitsoni | reverse complement strand
GTGTGTCGCTTTTTTTTGCTCGAACTTGGCGGACACACTGCCGTGTGTCTAGATTAGAATATTCTTCATTATACCTAATGGAGATTCGTTTTATGAAAGAGAAAACAAAGACTTGATGTGAAGTACTCGTACATATTAATTTTCTCTCCTGCATTCTATTTTTGGTACAAATGGCTGCTAGCGATTTTGTCATTGCTTTCTCAGAGTATGTACTATGAAGTAACACTCTACTAATTAATAAAAACTTTTCAAAAAGGCCAGGCGTAGGCACAAGCGTGTGACTGTGACAGGTTGTAGATTCGATTCCCACCCGAGGAAATGAAATATTGAATATATTCTTTTTTTTCGCGAATTGACGCGAAAGCGCGCAGGCAGGAAAGAGCGCGGCGTTGATTTCCACCACACCACAACACGCAATACCTCCAGAATACGACGGTACGTGGGAAGTGGAGCGTCTTAACACAAGGCAACTTCTGCTACATGCAGGAAAGCTAAAAAAAAAAGCGTTTCACTATAAAATATAAAACTGTTAAAAATTTAACAGCACTTGTAATAAATACATTTTTATTGTGAAAAATGCGCTTAATATTTACGACAATCACGCTCTCGTTGGTAGTAAAAGTGGCATTGTCAAGAGATGGCGTAGGAATAGAAGCACTAAATGCAATATTCAAACCGGCCCCGGTATGGCCCACCCGGGACGGGCCAGACACATGTATAACATCGCTGATTGCTTTGCGAATTGTGTTTCTTACATATACACAGTTTGCACAATAAAAATGTTATTTCTTCTAAGTATAAAATAAAATGGATCCATATAAATACATTTTAAATAAAATGTCTGACTATTGTAAACATAGCATTTTAGAGATTTTGTAGATAATATTGATTTACCTATAAAAATTTTTCAACAGTTTTATGCGGTACTTATCAATAAAATATAAATTTCTATTAATAATAAACTATCTATATATATCTAAAATATTCTTTAAAAATCTAACACGTCCCAATACTTTCAGAAGCCATTTGTAGAATATTTACTAAATTGTTGTGATTTTCTCAAGATATCATGAAAAGATTTCAAATTATATTACATTCTTAAGTACTTGCTTGAGGGCTAATGCATGCATGAAATTCTATTTCACAGTCGCGTACTTCCTTTGCGAGCGACGTCTGAATGGACTCTGTCTGTACAAAGACGGAGATCTTGCTTTATCTTTTGTGACGTTGTTGTGTTTGTTGTGATATTTTGTAGACGGCAAATGTTTAATTACTGTTATTGATCTTTTTTTTCAAATTTAAATATATTTTTATTTTACTGATTGACATATGGAGGTTTTGAAAAGGTATGGGTATACATGAATACATGAATTTCACACAATATGGTGAATTCTATAAAGTTACACGTCTAAAAAGTTAAGTTTGTAAATTTTTATGAGTTGTACTTCCCTATGACCTAAAATCCTGAAATTGACTGTTTTTTTTATTTTAGTGCAAAACGTGTTTCCGGCACCCATACATTCTATCCCAGAGGATTATTAGGTGTCGATTAGGTGTTGATGACTGAAACTTTAAAGTCAATACCAGAAGTTTTCCTTATTTTCGTTTAATATTATGCGATTTCAACATACTTATAGATTGATAAATAGTTATATATTAAAATGTAATTCATATTTTTTCCTTATAATCATTATTTTAAATTGTTTTTAACATCTGTGATTAAAATATGAAATTTTCTTGAAGTGTCGATTAGCAATTGCAGAACCATACATAAATTTAATTATGTTTAATCAATTAAAAAAATAAGTTTGGACTATCTTAACATAATTTAATATAAAAATATGTAAATCATCAATGTCAAAAGTACAAAATTAATAATGCTGTAAATATTGTACAGAATGCATATTTTGTGAGGTAATTTTATGATACAATTTAGGTACTGGGCGCAGTGTGACGTCGTTGTATGAAACATGCGCTTAATTTTCTTATAAGTGTATGTAAATGGGTTATATGATACGAATCCATAGCTATCGAGAACAGGGTTTGGGCGTTACCTTTTACAAACTTTATAACATATTCATAAGAACTAAAAATAACTGATAATAACATTTTTACGTTATTATTTTTTTATTTAATATATCATCATATTTTGTGTTCCTGAGGAAGTCACGGGGCAAGGCTACAAGGGTATGACTAAGACAACGGCTGTGAGTTCCATTCCAAGTCGGGGGATTTAATCAATATTTATTCATATTTACATTTCTTCGCTCTGGCACTAAGGCAAACGCACTCAATGCTTCAAAAAATGTAGATTCTAGCAATATATATTTTATTAAAAATGTAGGAAAGTTATACAGCTGCTCCGTAACATTTAATATTATTTTTATTATTCATAAGATGCTTAGACGAAAAGACTGTAGACAATGAAATATAATTACAAGTAATAAATCTTTCAGCGACAACAATACGTAGCTCAATGAGCGTCGCATGTCTGCGTTTAGAAGATAAACACGCTACGGCGACTGAAAGGAAATCAGAATTCCTTTTTTTTTCAGATACCAGAGCGAAGAAATGAGAATATTAAATATTTTATTTCATCGCGTGGGAGTCGAATCCACAACCAGTCGCGTTTAAAGTCACACACTTGAGCTCCTGAACCACGACTAGCCTTAGAATTAGTTAGTTGTTAGTCAAAATTTGTTGTGTGATATAGAATTTACTAAAAAAAGATTTATGTATAAAAGATATGGTGAATAAGTCACCATATTTTCCATATTTAAGGCAAATCGAGTATATAAATATCAAGAAGTTAAATTTACTTAAAGATTTTTGAGTAAAAGGCATCAGTGAACGTCGTACGTTCTCGACCGTACGTATTTGTTCACAGAGGGTAACGCATGCATGAAATCCTATTTTACGGCTCGTATCCTACCGCTGAGAGCATCTTTTGAATGGACCATATTTAAGTTCAAGAGAAATTAAATTAAAATCAGATTCACGCTGTATCCTGCACACTGTAGGGTAGACAGAGGGAACATAGTGTTAAGACACTCCGTTCCCCATTTTCCATCGAATTCTGGAGCTATTGCATGTTGAGTTGCGGAACTTAACGCCGCGCTTTATCTCGACACCAAAGCGAAGAATTGAAAATATATTCAAGAGGAATGTTAATTTTTAGTTAACTTTGGCATTGATTACAATTCTATTTCTTATTGAACAATCAGACATGGATATTTTATTAAGACTAAAAGAGTATCGTGTTGGCAATAGTAACCCACAAGGACCAAGGAAATACGTAATGATTTCTTTTTAAGTAACACTGAAATGTACGCTTATGTAGCTACTAAAATCTAGTATAATATCATTTTTATTCACAATTTTATTTGTTGATGGAGAATTTAAATTTATACAGAAGAGTGCTTTTATGGAAATATCCGCATGTCTTAAGGTTATGTTACGTTATATTGCTCAATATTTTCTTTAGCGTGACAGTTATTTAAATTTAAGCCAATTTCATAAATTTCTATATTAGATTATTTAATTATTCATCTATTTTTTATGAGACAATTCGAGGTTAGGTTTTAGGTTTTTTAGGGTTCCTCTAAACCTCTCATTTACTATATATATTTTTATATATATCTTTTGTTGGTTAATTGTAATATTTAAAGAAACAATAACCAACAAAAGATCGCAAGGGCCATAAAAAACTAAAAAGAATATAATCTCATCGTTTCTATAATAATATTTGAAATAAAAATATGCCATTGGTTACTGGTTCCAGAACCTACAACTAAATTGTTCATTTTATATATAGGGTTATAGATATATTGCTATAAAAAAGGAATATAAAACAACAGTGTATACAACAATGTGAGGAATAACAGATTGAAATGTGGTTTAAACTCACAAATCCCGTGGGCCAGCGTTTATTGTTCCACGCATTTTAATGAACCCCTCTAACTCGTGATGAATACCGATGGAAGGCTTCTGTTACGTGCTAAACAAGCACGTCATAGCACGTTGAGTGTGTAGGGGTTGCGATACCCTTTTTTTTGTTCATACTATTTGACTTTTGATATTTTTCAATTCTGAAAAAACATTTGAATATAACTTTGAATTAACGTCGCTTACGTAGCGTAATAATGAATGAGATCTTTTATAGAATATTTCGTAATTCATTATTTATAATCCACAGTAAGTAATATAATTTATTTAATAATTGTATTTTAATATCAAGAAACTAATTTTATATAAGTAAATATTTAAAAAAATATAGTTAAGCATATTTGATAATATTAATAATTGGGAAAATTTCATAAAAATAAACCTACTATATAACGATAGTCTGTGAAAAATTGCTACAACAGCATCTAAATATATTAAGACACTCCGCTCCCTAATATCTGCCAAATTCTGTAGGCGTAGTGTGTTAGTGACGGAATTCAACGCCGCTCTTTGCCTTGACACCAGAGCGAAGCGATGTAAATATTAAATATTTTGTTTCCTAGATACCCACAATTTGTCGGCTTCACAGTCACACCTTTGTGTCCTTGCACCATAAGCACCCTCAAGCCTCCGAGGTCTCCATACAAAACTTAAACAAAAAAAATTAAACATTATTTATTCAGTAAATAAATAAAAGTCTAAAAAGAACCTTATTTAAGAAATTAAAAAAAAATATCTCTTACAATGAGATGTAATTAAAAGTAATAAATCTCCGAGAGGCCACAATGAGCGTCGCACGGCAGCGGCGAGCGTGAGACCGAGCATATGTTACGTACAAGACGTTATGATGACCATTACTTTGCATTAGCTATGAATTATAATTAAAATATCATTAAGATTTTATATATTTAAAAAAATATATATAATAAAATAATGTGTTGTGGAATTAACTTATATATAAATTCGGTCTATTTTTGGTTAGTAATTTTATTTATAAGCTTATAATTTCTTAAAGATCTTTTGTTTTGCTTGTTGCTTAATTTTCATATTTGCATTGTCATTGTATTTTTTTATTAATTTTATCATTGAGGACGAAGTAAAAATAATAACAGATAAATTATGAACAAAATTATTTATTATTTCCATAGTTCATTACGAAAAAAATTGAATGAAATATCAAATTCACGTGCTCAATTAAATAAAGTAATTTCACTCAATAAAATATATACCTTTTATATTAAAAAAAATCTAAATAGTATAAGTCCATAATAAACACCTACTATTCCGCATTCTTTATCATTATTACTAATTGTACTTCGTGTATTTCATTCATCATTTGTTTCATCGTGGTCCTGCAGATATCAAGATTACCCTATGTATTTCCGGCTTTGTGTCAATCGTTTTACTCGGATGGTCTTTGGGTAAACCGTATTATGACATAATATTATGATATATTCAGAATGCTGTTGCGTCTGTTGGTTAACGTTTTCCATTAAAAAATGTGTAAAAAAACATCGGCGTTTCTCATGCGCTATAGCCGCAGTAGAGATGCTACTGTCCCTCATGCGCTGTAGCAGAAATGCTACTGTCCCTCATGCGCCGTAGCAGGGATGCTACTGTCCCTCACGCGCTGTAGAAGAGATGCTACTGTCCCCCATGCGCCGTAGCAGAGATGCTACTGTCCCTCATGCGCTGTAGCAGAGATGCTACTGTCCCTCATGCGCTGTAGCAGAGATGCTACTGTCCCTCATGCGCCGTAGCAGAGATGCTACCGTCCCCTCATGCGCCGTAGAAGAGATGCTACTGTCCCTCATGCGCCATAGCAGAGATGCTACTGTCCCTCATGCGCTGTAAAAGAGATGCTACTGTCCCCCATGCGCCGTAGCAGAGATGCTACCGGCCCCTCATGCGCCGTAGAAGAGATGCTACTGTCCCTCATGCGCCGTAGCAGAGATGCTACTATCCCTCATGCGCCGTAGCAGAGATGCTACCGTCCCCTCATGCACCGTAGAAGAGATACTACTGTCCCTCATGCACCTTAGCAGAGATGCTACTGTCCCTCATGCGCTGTAGCAGAGATGCTACTGTCCCCCATGCACCGTAGCAGAGATACTACTGTCCCTCATGCGCCGTAGCAGAGATGCTACCGTCCCCTCATGCGCCGTAGCAGAGATGCTACGGCTGTATAGCAAGTATGCTACGGCGCATGAGTATCAGTGAGAACAGAATTCTTAAGACAATCACGACTCGCAAAGATTGTTCTATCCAAAAACATTGGCTAAATACAATAATTTAATCTATTAACTGTAACTCACATGTAAATCAGAAGTTTTTTTATCTTTATTCTATATTTCACAAATAACAAGGTAATAGAGTGAACCTGGGAATCTAGGTTTAAGATACTCTGTTCCTCATGAAGAAATCTGTTCCCAATTTTTGATAAAATTCTTGAGGCATTGTTTGTTAGAGTGGCGGAATTCATCGCCTCGCTTTGCCTCATTACCAGAGCGAGGAAATGAAAATGAAAATATTAAATATTTTATTCCTTCGAGTGGGACTCGAACGCCCAATCGTCCGTCGTATTATCAGTTACAGTCGCACACTTGTGCTCATGTACCACGACGGCTATTAATTATTTTTATTTATTAATATAGAAATCTTTTATAATTAACATCCACAACATTATACACTTAATACGTCGCTAGAAAATGTGCATATGTAAAATATTAGTGGGTGTAGTGCAGCAGCGGCTTTGATATACGAGTTCGTTACGACCGTGTGACGCGAGTCTCCAGTATGAAAGGGTATTGACCTGCGCAACTATAAAAATCACAACGTCACCGAACAGCTGAATACGACAAGTGAGAGTACACAGAGAGGGGGTGAATAATTTACGATGCACTAACTTTGGCCAGCTACAGATGTCGGTACATATATCAAAGCGACCCGATGCGAACTTCAATAAAACTTGTGTGGAACTTATTCAAACGCGTCGGCCGATGAAAGCTGTTTTTAACTTCTCCCCTCGGGATCAGCCTTACAAATAAAGAGTTAGTTGAGGTAAAAACTTCTTTTCCCGCTTGCCACCGAAACTTTCTTAACTTATGAAAATGATTTTTTAAATTTTCTCACCAACTCTTTCTTTGTTAAAGGTAGCTTTGCAAAAATAACATAACCTACATAAAAGATGTTTTTGATATATATTCAGTGCAATTTGGTAATGGTAAATAAGAATTATATTATATTTACCATTTTTTAAGAAAGAAAAATACATAAATTTTTGGAAAACCTATTAAAGTTAAATATAAACGCAGCTTGATTTGAACCCGCGCCTCTTTGGAAACCGTGCAAAAAGACACGAGTTCAAGCATTAATTTTTTTATACGTTTTCTTAACAAGTATTTTTATTTCTTAAATGTAAAATAAAACTAAAAAAAAACACGATATATTTGTATTTCTACTGGAAAACTTAATAACCAAGAATGATATATGATTTATTTCAGTATAACATTTTTTTTTTAAATATTTCGAATAAAAAGCTTCTCGAAATCCCTATAACGCCCGAAACCGAAATGTATTCTAACAATTCATTCTCTCCCACAAGTCGGATTATTGTAAATAAGTATTACTCCGACGCCCAAATTAATCCGCGGGTGCTTTTCAACGAAATGCTAAAAAGTTAGTTAGTCAACTTTTTTCACCCGCCCCGACTCCCCAAAACCCCCATTGAAATATCGTTTTTCCCATTTCGTTAAATTATTTGTATCAATACAATGTTTGCAGAATTCACCTCTTCAAACGCTGGCAAGTTTCCTTCTGAAATATTAGGAGTTTTAAAAGGCGTGTTTGACTTTACTAGTAAATATGCGGGTGCTGAGCTATGCGAGTGTTAGATACTTTTATGTGCAAATCAAGTTAGTATTCCATATTTTTATTCTATTTCAAAATTGTTATATTTACTCTTTTTTGGGGTTTCGTATCTCAGAGGAAAAAAGGAGTATTCTTTTAGAATCACTTTATTGTCCGTCTGTCTGTCTGTCGGACCGCCCAAACAAAAATTTTATAAACTTATATTTGTAGTTTATTTCATACAAAATGAGTAGATAAATTATATTTTGTGTTGGTTAAAAATTATTCTGGGTAGTCGTGGCGCGGGGGGACAAAGTGCGAGTGTCTGAAAGTCAGCTGGTTGTGGGTTCGATCCCCACTCGAGGAAAATAAATATTTATTTAAATTTATATTTTCATTTCTTGCCGTGTGGTGGTCAAGGCAAGGCGGGGCGTTGAGTTCCGCCACTCAATACGTAATGCCTTAAGAATTCGGCGGAAGGGGGGAAACGGAGTATTTTAGCATTAGATTCCATCTGCCTACCCTCCTGTATGCAGAATACAGCGTAAAGTTTTTGTTTTTTTTTTTATTAACAATCATGATATTTATACAAAAACATTCCAATTCGCACTTGACCGGCTTTTTACAGTAAGAAAAGCAATTTTCCAAATTAAAAGAGCCGCCCAACGGTTTAGGTTTCCGTGACTTATGGATATATTGCTCGGGAAGCTATCTTGTTAATTGACCGTTGGAATAATTTAAATTTATTGCAGCCGTAAGCGATATATTAGCTGGATATTATAAATCAAAGGATTAGAAAATGGTTAAATGGATGATGGCAGTGCCGTAAAAGACAACATATTCGATAGCACGTACTGCCTTCACACACAGTCTACAATAAGAGCGGCGAATACGAACGTCAAGCACAACGCTCGTTCAGACGCTTATCCTGCATACGTTATATGGCGATAACGACAAAATAATCGTAAGGGGTGGGCACGGGGTGTCCAACGCAGCGGGATGCGTAGGGCAAAAAGTACTAACTGCGAGTTAAATACCCTTTGTGTTGTCACGCTGTCCTCTAACCATTCATCGAAGGGTCCTCTCATTATTCAGTTGAAATTTGATTATTTTCCCATTTTCACAAAATATCCATATCGTCCCTGGCTTTCATTCTAATTGAAAATGGAGTAACGTTTTAGGGCGATACAATGATTGCTCTTAATTTATTTATTTTCATATTTTGTTTGTTTATTTCAATATTAGTAATGTGTAAATTACTTATATTTTTAAAAATCAAAATTAATTAAATCAGCTTTACGTTGTATCCCGCACACAGCAGAATAGGCGGAGGGAATCTAGTGTTAAGACACTCTGTTTCACAATTTCCTTGTTCTGGAGGCATTGCGTGTTGAGTGGCGGAATCCAGCGGCCCGCTTTGCCTCGACTCCGGAGCGAAGAAATGAAAATATAAATGTAAATAAATAATTCATCTCCTCTAGTGGGGATCGAACCAACAACCAGTCGATTTTACAGTCAAGCTTGGTTCCCCTGCGCCACGACTGGCCTCATATTGGCTTATATTTTTAAATATTTCAAAATTGGTTCAAAAAAAACACAAAACCATCTTTAACCCATGCTATATATCAAATTATAATAAGACAGCCTATAAAAAGCTTTAATGAAACAAAATATGAACGCCATCTTCCATTTTCGTAAACGTTTATTAGGGGCAATCATTTATACCGAATCCTTTTAATAAGACCCATAGAACAGACGGAAGTAAATATTCTGGGAGAAATGATTACTGTACGCGCGGTTAATCGACGTTATGACCGGCTTATGCCCATTCCAAAGGTATTAGTCTCCTGGCTACCAATTTATGTAATTTATTAAGAGCCTTGCTTACACTGACCGCTCTTTGGTGGCTTCTTTTTCTCGCTTCAATTCCCCGCAAGGAAAAATTACTAAACGAGCGCAGACATCAGACTCGGCAAATTATAATTATTGTATTGTTCGTTTAATATTTTTAGATTTTTGATGTTGATAAATAATACATAAAAAATGAAATTTCGCATTCACATGTGAATTTATAATCGGTAATTGTATTTTTTTAGTATTAAAATTAAATATTTTCCTCGAGTATATTAAAAACAATAAAATGTAATTAACCTTGATCGATAAGAATAGTTGTAATTTACTAAGCACGAAATATTTTTTTTGTTTTTTTTATTTTTATTAAGGGTAACCTCGTAATTTTTTATAGACCTACTAAAAACAACTTGTCCAGTGACTGCGGCCACCATAAGTTAGCCATCATCAAAGACCCTCGGTTGACTGATCCCTAATATTTCACTCATAATTGGTTTATTCTAAGCTCGCAGCGTTTCCGTATGTGGGCCCTTTGATCCGTGCACTGTATTAGGTTGTAGCGGAGATGTATTGCTAACATTATTCGTTCAAATCTAAGGCTTTACTTTTTGTCAAAGTACGAAAATGTATGACGAAAATAATTTTGTTCTTATAATTTTATCATATAGGTCAGTTATTATAAGTATATAGTAATGTGGGGAACGGAGTGTCTTAACACTAGGTTCACGCCTACCCTGCAATATGCGAGATACAGCGTGAAGCTAAAAATATATTAAGATTGAAGGACAAGTTATTATCTATACTTTATGTGAGAACAAAAACAAATTAATTAAAAGCCAATTAACTAACATGTTTGTCATGAGATGATTTACGTGGTATAATTTCCTGGGGCGTATGGTTTTGCTTGCGTTTGCTTTGTCCCTCCGGAACTGTCTGCCCTTGTCCGTTCCATTTCCCTTTGGTCAATTCTGAGAAAGTTTTGTTGTCAACCTCAGCATAGTATGATGGTCAAAATTTATATTGTTACTTATAATATTTTGTGACGTGTATGACTAAAAAATATGTATACGGAACGATAACTATGGAATTATTTGTACTTTATTTTAATTATTATGGTAGTCGTAGCGCAGTGGGGCAGCTCCTCGCTGTAAACGCCATGGTAGTGGCTTCAATCCATTCGGTGAAATGACTTATTGTTTTTTCCCTGCTCTTGTAAAACAATACTAAGGAAGTCTGGATACTAGTAATAATCAAACCCACACCACAACCAGTCACGTTTACAGTCAGTTTTGTGGTTCTACGTTAGACTGGCCCCATGGCAACATAATAAAATCCATAATTTAAGATAATATCCTACTCACATAGTTTTTAAAATAAAATATATATATGTATAATACAAACTATTAAATAATCATTCGAATCTAAAATTGGTTTTTATATGAACATATTGTATTCAATCTCTATATATTTGGTGTGGTGTCGTTCAAGGTGAATTAAATTTGAATAACGACAATGAACCTTCAAGACCCGCGACGGCATTATTTAAATTTATATATCTTTTACGTACAAAAGTTTTGTAAAGGTTGAAATTTTGATTCGATACAACGATACTAGTCCGCGAGGCGTAAGCGTAGGCCTTTAATTTGTGTGAGCATATACAGATAGTGCAGGTTTGACGACGGCTTGAGGCGAGGTGTAGATCTTACTGACGTAGATATATCTCTTGTACTGGTAACGGCGACCTGTTCAAATAGTTTTTTTTATTCGATTTATTATAAGTAAAAAAAACATTCACTGTATAAGAATAGAAAAATGTACGTGACTAAACAGGACAAAAAGAAGAATAATCGTGGTCACAATGCTGTTGTTGTTGATATAATGAAGCAATGTATTATTAATCAACACAACACACGAGAGTGAAAATTATGAGGATGCAAGGCCAGTGCAGAAGAATTGATATTTTTTTTTATGTATTTTTATTATAGCTAATAATATTTTATGTCATATGTACTTGCTTTTACCTGAGGCTTAGCTCGATGGTTTAAAGGCATATATATATATATATATATATAGATATATATATATATATATATATATATATATATTTAAACCTAAATATTACGGAGTTATACAAACCTAAGAAAGTATAAAAAACCTATTTAAGAATATATTTTATATAGATACGTAACTTTCATTATAAAAGCCGATTTGTTGGAACGTGGTATTTGTATAATAGCATCTATGTCCGAACCGTAGCCCTTATGCGAATAATCTTTATCACCGCTGGCATCTGCAGACGACTTTATGATAATAGATTAATATCGGGGTAGTAACCCGATAGTTTACATTACATCTTTTCACATCAACGTCTAGAAAATATAATTAATTTAGTAAAATATTACTTATTTAGAAAATATAAATTTTCTAAATAAGTATTTTTTCCTAAATATGGAATAACACTTTAAATAAATGTTAAAATATGAAATATTGTTTACACTACACTAGCTCGAGTATAAATATCCTATAAAGTCCGTTCAATTTTTGTCTTTTAGCATGCAGTTTAGTTAAATCATGGAACCGCCTAATGTATGGAAAATTCATTGATTTCACCCGTGGTTTATATCTTTGAGTAAAAAATAAATAAAACAAGATCATATCATCGTGCCACTGTAAACGCGACAGGTCGTGGGTTCGATTTCTACTTGTGCCTCTGTGCCACGAATGTCTCAAAAAAATTGTGCCCTTTGCTTATATTTTCGCGGAGTCGGTTAGCGTCTGTAACTGCAAACACGACGCTGTGGTTTCGATCTTCTCTCGGAAGAATGTATTACTTTGTCTCCACTGAGTTAAGAGAAAAGGTTTCGCCTCTTAACTGACTGTTCAGAAATGTCACGGCAATCGAAAAATTAAATTTTTGGCACTATATCTCTGTATCACTGTAGTTAGAAAAAAAGGAAAGAAAAAAGAAACTAATAACAAAATAATTTTATTACATAAAACATCATTT
Organism: Heliconius hewitsoni; assembly: GCA_018230445.1. Classification (NCBI taxonomy): domain Eukaryota; kingdom Metazoa; phylum Arthropoda; class Insecta; order Lepidoptera; family Nymphalidae; genus Heliconius; species Heliconius hewitsoni. The sequence goes on along the minus strand of DWAN01003012.1, from coordinate 1,451 downwards.
CAATTATTTGAAATTTTCATAAATCATTTAATTTCAGTTCATGAAACTGAATCGCTACTCATGCTCCTCACTATGGCATCTACTTGACCTTTGGGTAGATTAAGTTATATATTAGTGTGATAAGCACATTTGGATCTTATTTCACATTTTATCCGTGTGTTGTTAGAAATGAAAGGACGGCGCTGATTGGGCACATTTAAGAAAGGCACGCTTTCCGCTCGTTCTAACGCGGCTGATTAATGTTTACTGGAGGAGCTACGAATCAGTCTTTAAATTAGTATCGAAACTTTTCAGACTGTAATGGCTTAATGATTGATGTATAACTTTTTAGTCTAAGTTTCACGTTTATTTTTTTATATTTTTGTCATTTGTTTCTGATTCTTAGTTTTATATATATAAGATAATTTACTCGAAACTTTTGTAGTAAAAATTCATTTTCAATTTTCAACGTACGCAATTGTCGTTTTGGAAACGTTTGTTTTATTTGTTCTAGTTTGATTTGAACTATCAAACGTCTATTTAACGTTTAATTTTGATTATATAGTATAATCGTATACCTACTCTAACGTGATAAAAACTCTGTTCTCCTTTTTCAGGCAACATTTTCGAGACGTTCCGTATTGAATGGTGGAACCCAATGAGTGAAGATTCCTCTGGAAAGTAATGAAGCCTAACAACCATCAGTCTCCCGTTAGTCAGCTTCCCACTGCAGCTCTACCACCTAGCGTAGAAAGAGTGATAATTGATACTTGATATCAAGCAAATTGTCTTCATATTTATTTTAATTTTTTCAAGATTTTTTTTTTTATTACAACTGACGACTCCAACACAAGTTTCCTTACTACATCGCACATTAGTGGTACTGCTTTGGCAGAAATAATTACTGACTATATAGTGATTGGGGCAAAAACCCTTGTTTAAAACGGAACGAGATCTGCAGGGGACACTATTGTGCGGCCCCGGTCAACGCTAACTGACCGGGAAAATTATAAATTGTTCACAATCAACTGATTTGCCATTGTTGTTTAAGTTCTGCTTAACTAGTTGCTCGATATTCTATGGATAGAAGATAATTAAGTGTCAATTGTGTAGGCATCGTATGTTTTTTTTTTCAGTTTCACGCTGTATCCCGCATATTGTAAGGTGGACACAGGGAATGTAGTGATAAGAGACTTCGTTGTCAAATTTCCGCAGCATTTTCGAGGCACTGCGTATGGAGAGGCGAAACTCGCCGCCGCGCTCTTGCCTTGGTACCAAAGCAAAGAAATGATACTTTCACACTAATACTAATAATAATTAATTCCTCCGAGTTGGAATCGAACCCGCAACCGTTATAGTTGTTACCTCTGAGCCACGACCGCTTCACCATCATCGTTATCAGACATCATATAAAATATTTTGAGGCCGGTCGTGGCGCAGCGGCACAAAGTGTGACTGTAAACCGACTGGTT